>PVJH01002790.1:0-158766 GCA_004026705.1 Nesogale talazaci
CCACCACCAAGGCAGTGATTGCCCCCCCCCAAAATATATATATATATATATATATATATATATATATATATATATACTTAACATGTATATTTGGCGTATTTATAAGTTAGAAGCAAAAATGATAGAACAAATGGAATTACTTAAGCAATCACCACATTTAGGCATGGAAATAGCACACAAATAGTTTAACTACTGGCATACCATGACATGGTCTAAAGCAGTGGTTCTCAACCTGTGGGTCATGACCCCTTTGGGGTGTTGAATGACCCATTCACAGGCATTGCCCAATTCATATTATAGTTATACGAATTATAGTTATGAAGGAGCAACAAAAAGAATGTTATGGTTGCATGGGTCACCACACATGAGGAACTGTACTAAAAGGCCACGGTATCAGGAAGGTTGAGTCCCACTGTTCCAAAGCATTAGCAAAATATCAGTGAGGTTTCCAGTTATATCAAGGGCTTCCCTTGGTGACTGTCTGATGGCAGATAACTATGCATGCCAGCCCTGTCTATCCAGGCTCTATAGTAAGCCTAAACACAATTATCTCCTGGTGGAAATACTAATTAGTCACTTGATATGGGCAAGGAAAACATATTTAAACCAATAAATATTACCAAGTAAAGGTAAACGTATCCACTGGTATTCTCCAAATCACCAATAAGCATTTGTTTTATACATATAATATGCAGTAGCTTTGATGGCACCAGCAAGTAAGCAACGGACCTTGTCACCCCAAGGTCTCATGGGTGACACGCACCAGTGCAGAAGATAGGTGAGGCTCTCCGTTCCCCTAGAGCCGGAGAGCCTCAGCAACACTGTACCGTGGATATCTCCGTATTGGCTTCCTGGCAGAGACGGCGGATATCCTAGAGATCATTATATTCTTACAACTTTTATTTTAGGTCAATCCACCTTTATTGAAAATCAGCCAGCCTAACAGACAATGGCTGTCTCCTCCCCACACTCCTAGAATCAAACACCAATTACTACAGCTCAAATTATTGCAAGCCTGCATTTTTTGAGTTTTGTTCTTTTTCAGCACATCTGTGTATTCCTTAAGAACTAGAATGTGTGTGTGTGTGTGTGTGTGTGTGTGTGTCCCTGTAAACCCCAGCAATGTGCCATAGTGATTACAATCTGGGCTGCAATTCTCAATGTCCACAGTTCAAAACAACCAGTGACTCTGTGGGGGACAGCTAAGATTTGCGACTGGCGTCAAGAGTGACAGTCTCCCAAACTCCTGGGGACAGCTCTGGCCTGTCCTAGAGGGTCGCAGTTGGATATTGGCTTGCTGGGAGTGAGTTTTCTTTGGGGAGGAGCCCCAACAACTAATATGTTGAGTTAAAGAGAGTATTTGAATTGTATCAATTGATATATTGTGTATCTCTTCAACTGCTTTTCAATTAATTGATTTATTCCTTTAAGAAAAACAAAACCGCTTTGAAGGTTTTCCTATGGCACTGCACTTGAATTGTAAAATGTTCCTTTGAGTGTGAGATAGCAGTTTGGAGTCAAGGCAATTCAGTACACTACAGAATTAAAAACAGAAACAAAACGCCTCACGATCCGTGGCTGGCGAGTGCATGCTACTCCTAGGGCAGAGGAGAACAACCTTTGTGGGGTTCAGAACTGTAACTCGTTAGGGGAGTAGAAACCTCATCTTCTCTCTGAACAGCCAATTTGGCAGTTAGCAGCCCAAAGAGTCACAATAATAGTAGTACTATGGGCCTGCGCATAGAAAACAGATAGTTGAGAGTACAGATATGTATAAAACATCAAGGTGGAAAATAAATCTTCCAATAAGCCTTGTTATGAAGAAGAGTGTTATAAATTATAACACTATAAATTAATAGAACTTTTTTTAGCTTAGTGTTTCTTGTTTATCCAGCGTACATTAAAATGCAGCAAAAGAAGCAAAAATGACCTTCTGATTTGTAACTTAAATCATTCTGTCACTAAATAAATTAGACACAAGAAAAACTCATAAATCGCTATTCAAAATAATAAGCATGAATAATAATATTACACTTATTAGATTATAAAAAACATTTAAGAAAATTCTAATATACCATCTGATGCATAGCAAGTCTATAAATATTAATATATCAATGGAGCTGTGCTATACCACGGTCTAAGAATATCAGTAGAGAATAGGTTGTTAAATGTTCTATTAAACAATATTTCTCATAGAGAATTTAACTGAAAGCTTGAATATTTATATACTGTCAACTATTTCTATTTCATATGTGTCATAAGAAGAGGAGGCTAGAGAATAAGATTTAATGCTAGACACCCTGCATGCACAAGCGTCTTATATGTAAATACTTAGAGTTATTTCCTTGTTGGAGTATCATCATATTGTGCTTAGGAAAGTTGTTTCAAAAGAATAAAGCTTCCATGAATGTTTCATGGTTTGAAAATATTTGCTAAGTCCCCAAGACAAACTATGAGTTAAATTACTTTGATATAATGTTGCACCTGACGTTTATCGAGAACTTTTAAAACATGTGCCAGGCCTTGTGCTACAAGTTCCCTCCCAGCATAATCTAATTGAATCCTCTTAATCCACATTCAAGAGTTGAGATTCATGTTATTTCTTCACTCTTGCCCTCACACCCATATACTTGTGAAAATTAGACAAGAATTTACCGAATAATAAGAATTGATATATTAGAATTGTGGTATTCAAAATACCATACACTAACTGAACAAATTTGTCCTGGAAAAATGCACATCCAGCGTGTTCCTGATAAATGAGGTTAGCTGGAAAGGGACCTCGTGCTTGGTACAATAGAAGGGGAGGACAAAAGGAAGGATCCCCTCAGCAAGATGGATCAGTGGGCTGGCTGCAACAATGAGCGCTGACGCAGCAAGAAGTGTGAGGCTGTGCAGCTGTGTTTCCATCTGCCCTGAGGAAGGCTGCTGTGACTTGGAATCCACTAGCCGCGAATGACAAAGCCCGGAGCGTGTACATTTGCCAGAGGAACTTCCAACTCTGAAAAGATAAATTATCAGGCTTCTATTGTAACATTTTGCAACTGGCAAAAACGAAAAGATAGTTCGCATTGTTTTCACCAAGGATCTGGTTAAAAGCCAAATTACATGACAAAGCTTTAATATTTATTCTGGAAACACTTTTGAAAGGCATACACTTCTTCATTCCTTTCATTGGCTCCACAGCATAAATAAATTAAGGAAAAGCTGAATATATATGAAATGTTTGCATGAGGATGAATTCTAAGGAATGTACAATATAATATTTAATAGTGAGGTTGGGATGTGTGTCCTTTTTTATAAGCACAGGAAATAGTTTCTGTTCAAATAAAAGTAGAACAGAGTTCCATTTTTTTAAAAAATGAAACGCATACCATATGATTGACAGAAAATTAAAATTTCACTTGACAAAAGTATCAGACTTAAATTGATGTTTAATATTCAGGAAAGAGATAAAAGAACATGAATTTCCCATCAAGGATTTGATCTAATTTTAGGTTCTCCATTTGCCACAGAATAAGCACCCTAAAACTAAGTAAAACAGGACCACAGATCAAGTATTATAGTAATTCCACTGCTATCAATTAGATTCTGACTCATAACAATGTAACAGGAGGGCCTGTGAGTTAATTGACCCTCTGAGTTTCTGAGTCTGTCAATCCTTGAGAACGGAAAGCCTCATCCTTTTACTAAGGAGTGGTTAGTGAATTTGAACCACTGACCTTGTGTTTAGCAGTTCAAGAGTGCAATAAATGCTTTAGTGGAATGTGAGCTAGTAAGTTGATTTTATTTGTGTGTCACAAGAAACATTTCAGAGGAAATATTTTACAGTTGAGACAGACTCATTTCATTTTTTATTTGGCATTTTATAATGCCTAAAGAAAAAAATATAATTTTTTGCCAAATTTGAAATATGTAGTCAACAATAGAGATTATACTAGTGTTATTTTTTGAGAGAGAAATGTAACAACTGTTCTTGCCAAGTATTTTACCATTTTAAAATACTGATTTTTGTACAAAAACAAAATCAAATGGTACAGATAACATGCAATGCACTCACCCTGCCGCAAATTCAAGGCCTAGTTCAGAAAAGCACTTATTAATAGGTGTGACTCTTTGACCTGGTGGTCCCCCCACTTCAGTGATTTTCTATTTTATGTATACGTGAATGTAATAAAACTAGGAAAGCATGCTAGATTAAAAAAAAATGTTCCCATAGCCTGTGCAGAAACCAAGACGGATTCAAACAAATGTCACTATGTAAAAGCAGTCTACCAGACCCTCCCCATTCACAAGGGACTGGCCGTATCAGAACTATCTGTGAGCCCAAAGCCAGGCCAATTAGTTGGTGGAGAGCGCATAAGAATTAGTATAGGAAAGCATTCCTCTACAATCACAAATAGCTCCTCAGAGGGATGACACACCAAGATTGGATTTTTTGTCAAATTCTCATCACAAGTCACAGATGCCTAGAGAGAGGCACAGCACCAAATGGAATTAAAACAGAAAGTCGCTACCCTGAACCTGGAAGTCTGACTGCTGAGTTGGATGTGTGATGAAAAGCAAATATTACAGGTAGTCAGAATATAAATGAAAGAGAGAACCACCACAGAATTGTTTTACACCAACACAGAATTGTTTTCCATCAACACAGAAATGTGGTGAGGAGGCCCCGACAGAGATCCCTACCCCTTACCTACCCTCCTGTCTTCACGGACACCTGACATCTGACATGGCTACTATGGTAATCTGTTACTCTGCTTTTAGTGTTTTTATGAAAATGATATGAATTTATTCATCTTATCAATGCTTCCACAATTCTTACTTTTCATTTGCTTTGAACTAACCTTGCAGAGCTGATGTAAGCATTAATTTTATTGTAGCTGTAGAAGAAACTGGATATGTTTTTTTAAAGGTTTAAGATTGAAGAGACAATATGAAACTAGTCTTTAGGGATAGGGAGTGTTAAGTGTACAATTGTACTGAAGTTCATAAAGAAAGTATTTCTTGTTCACAAAGTTTATATTCTGTTGGCAACTCTGGTAGATTTTAATCAGTGATTTCTGTTTAGAAATTCCTAAATTTTTAAACCAAGATATTTAAAGGAAAGATTACATGAGATTTCTAACTGAAAGGAGTCCATTTTTGTAAAAAGAATATATTGAGAATATTTAGGGAAATATGAAAATCCGAAATCTTCAACTGAGATAGCATTCGATACATGAGAACTTTTCTTCAAGGACGAGAGCTTGTCCAGGGACATTTTCCTTTTCAATACAAGCAACATTCACAGGCCTGTTCCCAAGTCCTGTCTATTTTCCTCCAACAAGTTCTTGTAACTGAATCCCCATATTTAATTTTCTGGCTTTCCCTTTTCTCACTAGTATCCGTCCTCTGGAGTGCTGAATACAGAGAAGGGTAGATACTGTTTCCAAAATGTTTCTCTCATTTAAGATTGGGTTGCCAGTGTACTTTTCTTCTGATCAGAGTCACTGTTGTTGATGTTGCATTCCATCACCTTGGTTCTAAGCCACAGCAACCATACGCACAACAAAACAGAGCCCTGCCCAGTGCTACGCCCTCCTCCCTGTTGTCCTGTGCTTGAGCCAGCCTTGCAGGCATGAGGTTATCCGTTGTTGATAGCCTTCTTCTTTATCAAGCATCATGTCCTCCAGAAACTGGTCTTGCTTGCAATATGTCGAAAGTCTGGAAGACTAAGTCTGGTCATCCTTGCCTCTAAGGAGAACTCTGGCCATACATTCTCCAGGATAGATGTATTTGTTCTTTTTGAAATCCATGGTAATTTCAATACTTTTTTTTTGGCCAGCACCCCAATTAAAATACATCCATTCTCCTTTGTTCTGCCTTATTCAATGTGGGACGTTGACATGAGGTAACTGAAAATACAATGGCTTTGATCCAGCACACCTTCCTCCCCCAACTAGCATCCTTACATGTCAAGACTTGAAGATGATCTTGTACAACAGATTTGCCCCATGCAATGCTGCATTTGATGTCCTGACTGCTGTTTCCATGAGCATTGATTGTGGCTCCAAGGAGCTGAAACTCCCCATAACTTAACATTCTTCTTCATTTAAAATGATGTTATCTACTGGTTCTGTTGAGAGAATTTGCGTTTTCAGTACAGTGAATTTTAGTCTCTCGTGAAGGGTACAATGCTTGATCTTTATCAGCATATGTTTCCAGTGCTTCTCACTTTCAGCAAGCAAACCTGTGTCATCTGCATTCTTCAGTTTTTAATAACCCTTCCTCCAATTTGGATACCATATTCTTCTTCATATAAGCCAGTTTCTTTGATGATTTGCTCAGCATATAGGTTGACTAAGTATGGCGCGAGGATACCAAATGGATGCACACCTTTCCTGAATCTAAAAATTGCCCTCTCCTCACAACGGCCTCTTGATCCACGGGCAAGTTCTGTATGAGCACAGTGAAGTGTTCTGGATTTTCTATTCTTCACATGACTATCCACAAATTGTTTTGACCGACAAAATTGCATGCCTTGGCGTATCCAATAAAACCGAAGTAAGCATCATTCTGGTATTCTCTGCTTCGAGTTGAGATCTGTTAACATCCACAGTGCTATCCCTTTTTCTGCATCCTGCCTGAATGTCTGGCTACTCTCTTTTAATATACTGCTACAATCATTATTGGATTATACTCAGCAAAATTTTACTTGCATATGATATCAATGATATTTCTGCACAATTTGTATGTTCTATGGGGTCTCCTTGCTTTGGAATGGGTACAAAGATGGGTCTTTTCCTGTCAGTTAGCCAAAGAGCTGTCTTTCAAGTTTCCTAGCATAGACAAGTGTTCGGTGCCACTGAACTTCTTTCAGCACCATTGGTTCATGCTCAGGTGCTGTCAGCTTCACATATTGTGGTGGCTTGCGCATCGTTGTGATGATGGTGGCTCCGTCCCTGCCATCTTGAGTGCTAGTTGGATCAGCCTAATTGTATAGGTCTCAGAGACTCTTCCAGAGTAATAACAGACAATGAGGAAGGACGATGCTCCCCACTTAGAAGAATGAGCTACTGAAAGCTTTATGTGGAGCTTTGAAACTCAACAATAATGGGTGAGATGTCAGAAATCAAATCTCAGTGAACAATACAGTGACTGCACAGAAAATTCACAGTGATGAATAAGTTCAATCAATATACCCAGCTTTTATAAAAAATAAAGTAACTCTTCTTAGCTCATACTGCAATATCAGCTTCAGCCCAATACCAAAGCCAAACAAAGGGATAATGACAAAGTGAATAGACCAATATCCTTCATGCATAAAGACACAGATAAAAATTCACTGATAAAATGCATTACTCCAACCCAAAAGGTTTTTTTTGCTTTAGAAAATACTATTCAGTAAAATGTAAGGTGAAGATGCATATTGGGAGAAAACATCTCACTAAAATAATTTTTTTTTTATAAAGAGCCTCTTAAGAACACTTTCAGTTTAATAAGGGAAACAACTTGAAAAAATGTACAAAAACATTTTTATAGACATGTCATCAAAGGAAGTTATATTAATATATTAACATTACATCACCAGTACTAGATTAATGTAAATTAAAACTGAAATGCAATGCCCCTACATATACACTAGCCTGACAGAAATACAAGCAAGTGTAGTGAGGATGTGCAGATAGTGGAACCACCACACGTCGCTTGTTGAAATATAATACTTTGAGGTCACTTTGAAAAACAGTTTGGCAGTACTTTACAATTTTAACATAAATCCACAATATGATGCTGAAATTCCTCTCCAAAAATGTTACTCAGGAGAAATAAAACATATGTTCATGAGGACAAGTATATAATTATTCACAGTAGCATTGTTCTTGGAAGCCAAAAAAAAAGAAACAGTACAAATATTTATCTACAGGTTAATGGCTACATAAATTGTGGTAAAATTTCATCCATACAATTAAATATTATTTATCGATAACAAAATCAGTTACTGATAAGTGCTACAACTTGGATGAATCTCAAAAACACTCATTATACCAAGGAAAAGAATCCAGACATATACATTAGTCCATTCATTTGAGATGTTCAGGAAAGATCTGCACACAGATGGCAGGCAGGATAGTGATCACCTCGAGCTGGAGAAGAGCACATACCAGGCACATGCAAGCAGGAGCAAAGCAGGGAGGATTTTTTTGTGGGGGGAGGGAGCAGTGTACAGTGTGGAAATATTCCAAATTTGAATTCTGATAATGTGTGCAACGCCATTTTCAATAGGTGAATTTGATGATATCTAAATTATATTTCAGTAATGTCGCTAAAACAAACAAGCATGCAAGCAGAAAAACCTATTTACCATGATTTTAACTGATCTCGTTTGCTTTTGTTTTGTTTTCCTCTCTCCAGGATACTTCATTGTGCTCAGGTGGAACTTGTTCTTGGATGAAGAAGCAGTAGTTAGAATAGAGCAAACGGACTCTGCGCGATTTAAAATCACATCACGAGTGTTGTGCATTAGTTTGATATCCTCCCACTGTACTTATTCAGTCTGCAATCTGAAAAAATAATCAGAAGAACTCCATTGTCTGAAGAAGAATCCAGCATCTGGATTGGAGAATGGTTGATTAACAACCTGAGATATGCAGATGACACAACCTTGTTCATGGAAAGTGAGAAGGACTTGAAACAGGTATTAATGAAAATCAAGCACCACAGTGTTCAATGCAGAGTACAACTCATTTTAAAAAGAATCAACTATAAATTATCACAAGTAAAACAGTAGCTAACATCGTAGTCAATGGAAATAAAATTGATATTGTCAGGATTTTATCTGAGTTGACTCTATAAGGAAGGCTCATGGAGCAGCAGTCAAGAGACCAAAGATCTCTTGGGTAAATCTAACACAGAAGACCTGTCTAGAGTACAGTAGAACCCAGTGCTCGGCCGCGTCACTACTCAAAATAATCCAACTTCGACAGGAGATGCCAAGAAAATTTGTATCAAGCTTGATTACACTTCAGAATCTGACCTGATGCACATGAGTTTTGTAAACAAAAGTAGTTCGTGATTCGGTCACCTGGCCTTCGTTGGCATTATTAGTATGGCGTTGCGGCTGTGTTCCAAGCCTTTTGCTATGGTTTTCTTAGTTTTTTTGGCTTTTTGTACAGGTTTTAGATAAAAAAAAAAAACATGGGTTATAAGAAAGAGTTTCCTGAAAGGAATCATCATGATAAGGGGGGACTGGTTTACTAAGTTATTGATATTGTTGATGATAGTTTAGTAAATCCTTTTAGAAAACAGTTAAGAAAATGCCAACAGCAGACCACTTTCAACAGATTTGTTTTTAAAGAAAGCTAGCCAGGTCCCAGTGAACAAAGGCAAAGAAAGGGGGGGAAAGTCCTGAAAAGCAGCCATCAGTGGATTTGATAGAAGGGGATTCCCCTTCCTAACAAGGACTCTCCATGCCTCCTCTCCACATCCATGCCCACAGATCCAGATCCTCATCCATCTCAAGGTATGAACCATACTGTAGTTTTTAAACACTTTCTAATGTTACCTCTTTTATTTACATTATATTATGTAACTCTGAACTTATTTACTTTGAAATTTCTGTGTAGTGTTTTGTATACAAAGGCAAAGTTAGGGTAAAAACATGGTGGTTGAGAATAGATTATCCATTTTCAGTTCTTTCTTATGGGAAAAATGGCTTCAGAACCTGACGGGATGACACCTTGATACCCCTTCTAGAATGGATTAGCATTGAGGTTTGAGCTTTTACTATCCTGAAAATCAAGGAGGTTGCTTTGAAGACTAAGATGTTTCTGAAGCAAGTTGTGGTAATTTTCGGTTGCCTCAAATGCATGTGAAAGTTGCACCTGAATAAGGAAGGCCCAAGAGGAATTGATGCAATTGAAGGGTGGTGGTGGAGAAGAACCGTGAACATTCCATTTACTGCCAAGAGGACAAACAAGTTTTCCTTCAATGCAGTTTGACTAGAGTGCCTCTTACAAGGAAGGTGGGGGAGACTTGGGCTTCCATATGTTGGACAGATCAGCAGAGACCAAAGTGGAGGAGCAGGGAAAAAGAAGAAGGTCCTCAAAGAGACAGATTGGCAGAGTGGCTGTATATAAGAGCTCAGGCATAAGAACAATTGTGAGCCGGCAGTGTTTTGTTCTGTTGTGGTATGGCTGCCACAACTAACTTGGTGGAATTGTAACAAAACCATCACTATTTTCTTATATTTACTCTTGTCTTCTCGCACTAAAATATCTCAGCCTTAAATCCAAGAGAGTACGTTCGTTCCTCGAATCTGCTTCCGGTGAGCTTGAAGTGAAGCGCAGCATACTTGGCGAGTTTCCCACAGCAGGTCCTTCTGGTATGGGCTATGATGATGGATGGAGTCTATAACCCCGTAGTCTATAGCACACAGCCTGAGTCGCCAGACTAGAGAAATAAGGTCAAAATTGTCCAGTTAGGAACATAGTACTGGTCTATTCTTCCCATGGGTTTTATGTAAGGCTTTGTTAAACCATTTTTTTTCCCTTTTGCTTCTCTCCTCCATGGAAAGTCACTTCTTCTGGTTTACTGACAGAGATCTGCTTCCCTCCTCCAAGACACCATCTTTCCTCACTTCTTGATTTGAATCTCCAGGAAGTTTTACTGATCGCTTTTAGAGGAGTGGCCGTTCATTTGGAGTGAACTTAGCATAATGTTGCAACTGAAGTTTTTTTCCCCCTCTACCCTCAACGTGAAGAACTGATCCCAGCTGAATAAGTCTGCTGTCAAAGTGGCTTATAAATGTACATATCTAGAAGGTGATAAGTGGTTTGTGGGTACCAGTCTGGTTGTTACCTCATTTGGTAGGAGATCAGATAAGAAGATTATATGACTGGGGAGCAGAAGTTTGCCTTTGTCTTGGTGTTTATCCCCACAGTAGTGGATTCTAGTGATATCTGCCTTTTTATGATGGACTAACTTCACTCAGCATAATGTTTTCCTGATCCATCTTTTGCCATAAGTTGTATTATGGTTTCATCATTGCTTTATAGTGATGCATTTTCCTTCACTGTGTGTGTGCTCCGTCATTTCTTTATTCATTTTTCTACCAATGAGCAGGTAGGCTATTTCAAGCTTCTCGCTGTTGTTGACTGTGGAGCTGTGCTCCATTGGACATGGGAGAGCCCATTGCTGCTGTGCTCCTCACTTCTTTGGGGCATACACCCAGCAATGGTATTTCATTCCCCAATTGTTTTAGGAGGCACCATCATGCGTTTCTCAAGGATCATACATGTATACAAGGCCTCCAGCAGTGAAGAAGAGTTCCAGCCACTCCCACATTTGTCTCTCTGTCTCTCTTTGTAAAATCTGACTCTTGTTGTGATATGAGGTGTAAGGTGATATTTCACGATTGTTTTGAATTGTATCTTCTAGATGGCTCATGCCCCTGCGCATTTCCTCATGTGTTATTAGTCCTTCTAGTGTCATCCTTTGTCAGTTTTCTGTTCATATCTTTTGACCAGCTTTTAATTAGATTATTTGATTTAATCTTAGTGAGGTGTGGCAGAATTCTATAGGTTTTAATAATTAATTCTATGTTGTGTCATAGCTAAATACTTTTTCCAAATCCATCAGTTCTCATTTCACTCTTCTGATGAAGTCTCTCGATGCGCATAAGTGTTTTATTTTTAATAAGTACCACTCATCTATTTTGTCTTCCACTGTGTGCTTCCTTTATTATATTTGTTAGTCTGTAGATGCCCTGTAATAAAGCTCTTAAGTGTGTGCTCATTTTCTCATTGATGAGCCTTACATTTCAGTCTCTAATCCATCTTGAATTCATTTTTGTGCATGGAGGGGGCAGCTAGTGAAGAAATGTTTCATTCTTGTGCAGCTGGAGAGCCAATTTTTCCAGCACCGTTTTTTGAAGAGACTGTCCCTTTATCATTTAATATTTTGGGTCATTGATTAAAAAAAATTGCTTTTAAAATTAAAAGCAAACAAACAAGACCTATTACCTTTAGGTGGATACTTGCATTCTGGGGTTTTCTATCCTGTTCCATTGACCTATGCAGCTATCATTGCACGGGACAGGGTTGATTTGAATATTGGTGCTGTGTAGCAGGAGTTTGGGGTAAGATAGAACAATGCCTCCTACTTTGTTCTGCGTTTTGAGGGAAAAATTTGCTGATTCTGTGTCTCTTCCCTCTCCATAGGAGATTGGTAATTAGTTCTACCAGATCTTGAAGGTATAAAATTGGGATTTGAATCTGTATTATGAAGTCTTTGTAGATTGTTTTCAGTCACATTGCTATTTTCACAGAGTTCAATTTTCCTATTCATGAAAAGAGGAAATTTTTCCATTTGTGTAGCTCTCTTTTGTTTTCTTGCAATCATATTCTGTAATTTTCTTTGTACAAATATTTTGCTAACCTTTAATTTTCAGTGTTGTATAAAGTTGTGTTCCTTTGAAGCTTGATGAAGGTAGTGAATGATTCTTTAATTTTTGTTTACTCTATATTACATACCCATGTTTTTCAAAGAGAATTTTTACCAGCTCACTGCCATCAAGTCAATGCTAAGCCCTGGTGACCCTCTGTCATTCTCTGAGACTGTAATCTTTTTATGGGCTTGGAATACCTTTTCTGCCAGAGCAGCATGCATATATGAAGCAAGTTCTGTTTGTGATTATTTATTTTAGTATTTTCATATCACATTCATTTGAAGAACATTAAAATAATATGTTTTAGCATAAATTTGCCAAGAGTAAAATGAGAGCATCACATCAAAACCAAGTTGGCATTGATTACATGACTTGACAATTAAAACATAAAATAAGATTGTGGGTATTATCACAACATTTTAAAAGGAATCCAATATATATTCCTGGGTATTAGCCATCTAGAAAATGCAAGTTCAAACAAACAACCATGAGAAACCACCTAATTCCCATAACTATAGCCCAGTTTATTATATATACATACATATATATTGAGATATAGATATAGATATAGAGAAATGCATGTTGGAGAAGGTGTGGTGAGATAAGAACTCATTGATGCTGGTGGACTTGTAAATACTTTCAGTTATTGTGGAAGGCAATATTTTGATACCTAAAACAGATGGCAATTGAACTACCATATGACCCAGCACTACCATTACTAGACATATGCCCCAAAGAAATAAGAAAAGATCACAGACATTTGTTCCCCCATGTTCATCATAGAACAGTTCATAATAGTAAGAAACTACAAACCCCCTAAATTTCCATAAATAGAAAAGTGGATAAAAATCTCTGGTACATGAACAGCATGGAATAGTATGCATGCCTGAAAACGATGAAACACAAAACACCTGAAGCCATGGAGGGATCTGGAAGATATTCTGCTGAGTGAAGTAGGCCCAAAAGGACCAGAATGATACGAATCCACTGTGGTGAGCGCAGCTCATGCTGGTAGCACATCTATCTAGTCTTCTGGCCGGGGACCAGACAGCCTGGTAAAGAGCTGGATCAGTGCCGATGAACCACACATCATTCACTCCAGGTAAGGATAGTGAACACTACTTGGCCAGAAGATGCCTCACAGCACATGGGATCAAGTGGTTGGGGGAAGGAGCTGAGTGGTGGCCATGTGGATCTGGGTGAGGTCCCTGGAGATGGAGGTGGCCCTGTCAGGGAGGAGGCTTACTAGTGGGAGGGGTAGTGCAGGGAGGGTGAGAAAGGATAGTCAAGTTTGGGGGAACATATGAAGGTGACCAGATGTCCCGCTTTTTAACAATTTGTCTCACGTCCCGTGGTATTTTAAATTTAAATAAATATATTACAATACTATTTTTGTGTTCTATGAACATTTTTGTTGCTCCATATAGACCACATTTTTAAATCAAGAACTTCCCCTCTCCTCCTGGTCAGTGGTGTCTTGCTTAAATTCTGGTCACTTATTGGTGCATGTCTGTTGAGCGAAGGAGAAGGAGGGCTGACTTCCAGGAGGGATGAGGGGGTCTGGGAATGCTTTGGGGAACACTAGTTTGGAAGGGTCTTTAGTGGGGTGCAGTGGGTGGGAAAGTTGGAACTAGAACCTCTGGGGTATCCTGGGAGCTCAGACTGGTGCTGTGTAACTCTTGCACAAGGAATCCTGGGTCTTCAGAATGCATGGCATGCCCCAGGGGCTTCATTGGTGACACCCTATGAGGGAACTCCACTGGATAGACTGGACTCTACCCAACACAAGTGTGACCTGAGGACTTAAGCCAGAAGTAGCAAAAGACAGCTGTACCACGATTGGTGTCCTGTTGTTTGGCAAACAAAGGAAGTCTTGCTATATCAACGTCCTAAATGGTGCAGTAAGATAATTCTTGTCCACAAAATTCCGTGAAAGCCATTCAGCTACATGTTGCTATGGTGGTTCACGTGAGGGTGTATCTCAGAGGAGCATCTCCATTGAGGTCATCCACTTGAAGCTTTGTTACTTGTTTCTCTGATTTTCAGTAAATGAAACCCAGGGGATTCAAGCTTATAGGGAAAGCAAATATAAGAAGGATTTCTGGCAGAAGGGCCTATGGAGGAGTGGGGGATATAATATATAGATGATATTAAAGAGTCCAGGAAGGAAAAGTATGTTTGTGGAGTGATCATGGAAGCAAATTCTGTTTGGTATGACTGGGCTATGGAACGGTATGACATAGCTTACACAAAATTAGAAGAAAAAAATTAGAAGAAAAATAAAACGGCATAGATCCAGAAATGGGTTTGATGTTTGCACACAATCCTAGCTCCAACTAAGAACACACATTTCTAATATCATGGCACTGCTTGAAACTCACCCTCAGAAAGGAAACACAAAAGAGGCGGTACTATAGAAAAATGTGACAAAGAATTTAGATGGTGGCTGGCTATCAGATAAAATTAAGAATGGGGTCATAAAGGCTTGTCTTCAAACAAACAGTCATCTAAGAGAGATGTTAACTAAGTCCACATGGAAGAAGTACATCATCAGTTACCAAAGGATAGAAATTCATGTACCCTGAAGTTGAAGGAAGGATCATTATCAAAGTTTCATTGGTGGAACTATATAGGAAATAAGCCTCCAGAGAACTCTCCCATCTAATACTGAGGCATGGGGGAGGCAGGGGTCACTATACATAGTGCATTGGAGAGATGAGTATAGAGGATAAAAGGCATAAATCTGACCTGAACTATTAAAATCTTGTCAGTAGATTACCTCCTATGATGCAGGCTGGACCTGATCTTATTTCCAAAATTTTCTGTATTTGGGGTTTGTATTCCTTTTGTTTGGGTTTTGGTCATTCATAATACAGTGTGTCTCAGAAGTCTTATGACAATGAAGGTCACCGTCTTGAAGTTGTGTTATATGCTTTTCCATCTTTGGTATATAGAATCCAGGATTGATGAACCTATAGGGACATAAGTAGAATAAGGGGTTCTAGGGGAAGTAGGTACAGTTGTGGTGGTGCTGGAGCAATGGAGACAATATCATTCATGTAGAAAAAGAATATTTGGAAATTGATTGTGGTAGCTAGAGAATCAATTCCATAGATACTCATATGTATATAAGGAAAAGGTTTATATACAAGAGCAATTGAACATTGAGAAAATATCCTATTCCAGTCCAGTTCAAGGTCATAAATTCGTTATCAGCCCATATGTCCAACACCAATCTATAAATCCTCTTCAGACTCATGAAGCACATGCAATGACACTAGGACAATCACAGGCCAGTAAGTGCAGTGTCTCCAGTAGTGGCAGAAGCATCTCAGCGCTGGCAGGGGTCTCCCCATGGGTTCTCCAGTTTACAGGGCTCAAGGTCTATCAGCATGTTGTCATGTGTCTTGTCAAGATAGTGCCTCTACCTCCAAGAAGGAATTATCACATTTGCCAGAATTCTCAGGAGAAGGCCACACCCACACAGATGTTGCATTGGCTATCTCTAGATTGACAGGTTAGATTTCACCCCTACCCTACACTCTTAATCCTCAAATTGACACAAGATTAGGTGACTGCCATAGTAGCAACATACAATTCTACTCTGTGATTGAAATATGGAATGATATGTTATATGTATTAAAACCCAACTAAGAATTAAAAAGTAAAATAATTAATCTAAACATATGGCATTTTTAAACTAGCCTTTAAAATCTGTATTTTCCACATTGTTGATGATTGATTCATAGAGCTATATTATTTCCTGCAACTCTGCAATTGAATTCAGGCAAAACTTCAGTAAACTTTGATTAAGGAAAGATCCTTAATAAACCAATTTCCAAATTTTGTTTTATTTTCCCCAAAATGTATAATCCCAATGCTCAATTCACAATGAAATATTTCCAAGATTTTAACTAGCTGCATATCTTTTGACATTCAAAAATAAATGAATAATCTCTTAATCAGTTCAAGATGTTTTGTTCCTAATATTTATCTGTTTTGTTTTTCTGAACTAAGTTCAATTTTAGTTAGTAACAAAAACTAAGAAAAACGAGTTTATAAAATCCTAAAACAATATTCTTGTAGGAAGCAAGAGAGAATAACCAAATTTAGCAAATAAGATCCTACACAGGGGACGAGCTAGGGATCTAAAATTGATGGTGAGGAGGACATAGAGTGGATCATCTGTAATCTAGACATGAAAAATTACAGAGAGTCAAACGAGGGATGAGCAAGATAGTTGAACAGGACAAAGGTAAAATGAAAGAGAGGAAAGGACTAGGAAGCAAAATTATTTATGGAGGTACAAATAGAGGTACACATATGGAAATATATTAATGAATAAAAATAGGGGTATTGGCCTATATACATATATTTATATGAAAATTCATTGAGGCAGTGGATGGACTCTGAGCCTCTACTTAAGAATTCTCTCAACACAAGAACACTTTGTTCTAGTAATGTGGCACTGGGTGATGCCCACTGCCACAGCATAATGACTGAATATAAACTGGATGTATAAGCAAATGTGGTGGGAAAAGTAGATAATACCCAGCTATTAAAAGGTATAGCATCTGAGGTCTTAAAAGCTTGAAGCCAAACAAGTGGCTATCTATCAGAGATGCAACGTAGCCCACATGGAAGAAGCACACCAACAAGTTCAAAAATAAACAACGTCATTAAGATGATGGAGATGGTCAAAGTGAAGACTCAGAGCCCATCCATGGATAATTGGACTTTTCCATGCAGAGGGGATGCACAGCGGAGAAAATGCATCCAGGGAGCACTTTATCACCTATATAACACACAACACTCCTCTCATTTTTAATCCTTACCCCCCTTGCTATTATGATCTCAACCCTAACTTGCAATTCTCACTAGACTGGTGTACATATGCAGCATAGACAAGAACTTTCAACATGTTGGATTTAGGAAAGACTAATTCCCTCAGAATCAGTAATGGAAGTAATGATTCTAGTAGGGTTAGGGGAAGGGTGGGGGCAGAAGGGGGAGGGATAGATAACAGTGAAAGCAGAATAATTCCCTTCGAGGTTATTCTAAAGGGATAGCTTGGGTGATACAAGTAAGATAGTCATAGATAATAGCAATACATAATATATTAAGGGTGATGGAAGAAGGGAAAAAAGAGCTGATATTAAGAGGGCTCAAGAAGAAAAATAATGTTTAGAATTGCTAAAGTCAACAATTGTGCATGTCCACATGGTATAATGAATGTACAGATTGTTATATGTAAAATTTCTCAATAATATGATTTATTAATAAACAAAGTACTACAGTGTAGTAACAACGAAATAGCATCTTTCCTCTAGTTCTCAAATGCTTTCTCACATCCACTATCATGCTTTCGGTTCTACCAGACAAGCCTGACTAGAACAGGGGATGTACACTGGAGGCGGAAACATGGGGAACTTAGGATAGATATTCCCTCAGGATGGGAGTGGTGAAACTGGGAGGGTGGAGAGATGGTGAAGTAGAAAGGGGGAACTAATTTCAAGGATCTACATATAACCTCCTCTCTGGGGCACAGTCAACAGGGAAGTGAGTGAAGGGACACATTGGACAGTATGTGATATGGAATAGCAATTTGTAAATTATTAAAGGTTCATGGGGGGTAGAAAGGAAAGGAAATACGGGGAGCTGGAACTGGGGGCCTAAATGGAGGGAGGATATTTTGAGAGTGATGATGGCAACAAGTGTGCAAATGAGATCTGCATACAATTGATGTCTGTATGGATCGTGAGGGGAGGTGTGTGAGTACCCAGTAAAATGATTCATTACAAAAAGGCGGGGAGGGAATAGCTTTTTTTTTTTTAAGAGGAGCTTATACCAAGGGCTCAAGTGGAAAAATGTTTGGAAGTGTATGTGGCAACATGTGTGCAAATGTGCTTGATACAGATGATGTACTGAATGTTATAATAGCTGTAAGAGCCCCCAATAAAATTATTTAAAAAAATAAACAAAGTACTAAATAATTTAACTTCCTTTCTGGAGTCAACTTCAATGGTCAACTGCAGATAAAAAGACCCTGTTAAACGTCAGTGTCAACATATCCAGTGTTTCTGTGAATGAAACAGCAAGCATTGACCAAGGCAACTGTAGCTCCATAAGGGTAATGGTCAGTTTCCAGTTGATTTTGAAACATTACTAATGTCCAACACCATTCCTTAGTATGAAGTGAAAAGCCTAAGATCTTCTGTATAGGAGTATGTGACCTCTCTAAGCCCTGAAATCTAGGCATTTAAAGGGCCCAAACCAAACCAAACCAAACTTCTTAAGCTTGCTATTTAAAGCTTACACTCTATTAGTAAATCAGTGTAGCAAACAGGGGAAAGTAGATTTCTAAGAAAAAAAGCTAATATGTTTTTCAAGACCTCAAAAATGTTGACGAACAAGGATGTAGCTTTGAGGGATAAGGCGCAGTTAATGCAAGCGGTGGTAATTCCCATCACCTGACTTTGTTGGTGCAAAGTGCCTACAAGTTGTTTCCCACTCTCGGTGACCCTCCCTGCAACAGAACCTAGCGCTGCCTGACTCTGTGTCAGCCTCACGGGTGCTCTGTGCTTGAGCCTCTTGTTGCAGCCACCGTGTCAATCTGTCTTGTGGATTGTCGATCCATCTCTTATCGATGGTCTTATGAAGTATTAAGCATGACATCCTTCTGCAGGGACTGATTTCTCCTGAAAACACTTCCAAGGAGCCCTTGCTTCTGAGGAGCATCCTGGTTATACTCCCAATAGAGATTTATTTGTTCTTTTAGCAGTCCATGGCATTTCAAAGTTTTTGTTTGTATTCCTGGCACACAATTTAAATGCACAAGTCCTTTTTAGTGTCCCTTATTCTATATCCAACTTTAAACTGCATCTAAGGTGATTGACTTTAACATTAGCTTGGACCAGACTCATCTTAATCCCCAAAGTAACATCCCTGTTTTTAAAACTCAAAGGAGGTCTTGTGCAGCAGTTGTAACCCTATGCAACACATCGCTTGATCTTTGCTGCTTCCAGAACCTTTGATTGTAGACTCACACAAGTAGAAACCACTGACAACTGCAATGCTTTTATCTTTTATCATGATGTTCTCTACTGGCCTGATGGAGAGAAGCCTGATTTTCTGTACATCGAGTTGTAATCTATCCTCAAGACTGCAATCCATCCTTGAGCTTCACAAGCAAGAGCTTCAAGTCCTCCATGCTTTCAGTGAACAAGATTGTGTCATCTGCACATCATCTTCTGTTAATAAGTTTCCCGCTAAACCTAATGCCACAAGCTTCTTTGTATAAGCCAACATCTGTGATGATTTGCTCAGCATACAGACTGGATAAATATGGTGAAAAGATACCAAACAAATGAACACGTTTTCTGATTTTAAACCAGTTCTGTTCAGAACTGCCTCTTTATCCATGAGCATAATGAAGTGTTCAGGAATTTCCATTCTTCTCAAGACTATTCATAGTTTGTTGTGATTCTTGTCATCCAATGTCTTTGCATACTCCATAAAACACAAGTCAATATTTTTCAGGTGTTCTTTGCTATGAGCCAAGACCCATCTTATATTAGCAAAGATAGTCCTTATTTTACATACTGTTTTGAATCCAACTTGGGACTCTGATAATTTTCTGTAAATGTGCGACTGAAACAATTGTTGGATAAGGTTCGGCGAAATTTACTTACAAGTGCTGTTAATGATATTGTTTGATAATTTGAGCATTTTGTTGAGTTACCTTTCATTGGAATCAATAAAAAGATTTCTTACAGTCAGTAGGCCAAGTAGCTCTCTTACAAATTTCCTGGCATATTTTTGTGTGTACTTCTAGTGTTTCATCAGATTATTGAAACATTTCAATTGAAATTTCAATCCCTGGAGTCTTCTTTAAGGCTAATGCTTTCATTGCACCTTGAGGTTCCCACAGTACCATGGGTTTTTGCTCATATGCTACCTTTTGAAACGGTTGATTTGATAGGATGTGAAAGTTGGACAAGGAATAAGAAAAACTCAAGAATGAATTCACTTTTATGGTGTTGGTAAAGAATGGTGAAAGTACCTCAGATTGGCAGAAGAACAAACAAATATGTCTTGGAAGAAGTAAAGCTAGAATGTTCCTTAGAAGTGATAATGGCAAGATTTAATCTGTGTATTTTGGATCTTCTATTAGAAGAGTCCAGGAACTGGAAAATTACTGGTAAAGTAGAAAGGCAGCAAAAAAGAGAATGACATCGACACAGTTACTGCAGAAGTGAATTCAAATACTATGGTTGTAACCCAGGGTCTCGTAGTGTTTTGTTCTGCTGTACATAGGCTATCAGTTTGAATTGACCTGCCAGTACCTAACAACAACATGGAATCACAGAAATTCCCAAATCTAACATGGGATAAATGGCTTGGATGATAGAGAATGAAAGAGCAAGTCGATTTTGAGCACCTGTAGTCATCCTCAAGGAAAAGAGATAAAGGGTGTGTGTTGGGGGTGGAGGGATGACAATTCAGACAGGGATGCCGATCAAAGAATATTCATTAAACATCCAGCTATCCAAAACAAAAGCCTGTCTTAATAAGGCATATTAAGTGCATCTGTGTAACATGCCAATTTGTATCACCATCTTGCTATTTTACTAATAAAAGTAAGGCAATGAGACCGAACTGAACTTTTTGAGATAATAAGGTTTGGTAAATCAAGAAGGAGAATAAAATGACTTTGTTATATTATTTTATGATATATTTTGAATTCAGTCAACTTGAGCAATGGAGAGAAAATTCAGAGATTTAAAAAAATTTTGTTTTTGAAGAATGATCTCGGTCAGAGGTCAGCAAGCTCTTGAGACCAAAGAGACATCCCTGTCCCTCCTAACAACTTTAAAATCGTGCAAGAGCATACGTTTTTTCCAGACAAATGAAATCACCATGATCTGAAATAATGACCTTCAACGATTTTTCCTGTTATTTCCAAGCCGCATGGTCACACTGAAAGAGCCGCATATGGCTCGCGAGCTGCAGTTTGCTGATCCGTGGTCTAGGTCAGTATGAGTAACCACATCAACCAAATTGAACGATGTTGTGCATTTCAATCCCACCGATGCTTCCGGGTCAGAAGGTTCCTTAGAAGCACATCGCATACTTTGACTATATTACCAGGAAAAACCACTTCCCTGAAAATGGGCGTCATGCTTGGTAAAGTGGAAGGTAAGTGGAAAGGAGGAAGACCTTCCAGGAGACGCAGAGACCCAGTGGACACAACAATGGGGTGAACTCTGACAATGATGGCGAGGCTGGTGCGGGACCGCGAGACGCTTCCTTCTGTTGAGCAGACGGTCAGCACGAGCCCGCACACTTTCCACACTTGGCTATGCCTCTCAGTTAAGAATGAGAGAAATTTAAGATTTCTCTTTATATTTTGAACAAAAGATTCTGAATCATTAACCCAGTCTATTTTTAGAGTTTTGACTAATTTTACAAAAGACAAGGGCTAGCAGAGTATATTCATTCTGTAGACTTTAGAAAACAAAAAACTCCGAGAGTCATTTAGTTACCTTCCACGTTTCTTTGAAGGTTTAAAAGAGAAAGTGAGCCGGGGAGGCAGACAGCTGAGGTTGAGGAACCGTAAAAGAAGAGGCGAGTTAAAGCAATAAACCTAATCTTGAACACAAATGCAGGCAGCTGTGCCGTCTTCAGGAACCAGAGAACCTGTGTGTGTGTAATGCAATATTTAGGAAAAACATTCATGTTCTCGACAAGAAACATCTCCATTTCTTCTTTTAAAAAATTCAAGATCACAAGATAAAGAGGCATTTAGAAGTGATGTACCTGCCCTAAAAAGTCAAGTGAAAATAAAAATATATAGGAATGTTTCCATTTCTAATTCAGTGTATTGAGAATTCTATCTTTCCACAGATCACATGAAAATGAAAAAAAATTTGAAATTTATACTCCAAAGGGTAGCAATAGTTTACATTACAGTTATATTAAATTAGTCATCTAAATAAGGCTAAAGATAGCCCACAATTTAAGAAGTATTCCATGTTTGTGGACATGACAAATAAATTAGAATCTTTTTTATTTTCGACTTTTAATTTTTTTACTTACGATAATATTGAAGTTATAAAAAGGTGAGATATGAATAAATTAGCTATGAAATGATATTAAATGTTTTGCCTCAGATATTTTAAATTCTCCTTAAACTTCGAGAAACTACTTGACCTCTAAGTCTATAGGCTCTGGCACCATGGTTAAGTATTCCAAAGAGCAGCAGTTGGAGTACACTAGTCACTTTTCAGGAAAAGCGGTGTCAGCTGACTTCCATCAAATATAACATCCTTCAAAACGCTCGAGGCAGTTCTACTCAGCTCTATTACGAGTCAACAACACAGCAACAAGGGAAGAAAGAAAAAAGGGAAAAAGTAAAAGTCACACATTGGCATTGTTTACCTTAGTACCCAACTACTGAAGAGCTTTCATATACACATAGGTGTGGAAAACCAATTCCAATTACTCTGGGTACTTTCTCAAAGGGATTGCAGTGAGACATCTGGGTGGAAAAAGTTGGGAGATTCTGGGAGATAAATTGTACAGAGGAAATATGCTAGTGGCTGAGACTGCACTTGGTATGAGGAAGGTGTTGGGTACCTGATGATACAAACTCCCCTCCTTTTCCAAAACCTAGGTTATGGGAAAACTCTTCCTTCAGCGAGATTAAAGTAAGAAATAGGAAAATAGGCAGGGCAGCCTAAGTGGTCGATATGAGTACAAAGGATTAGGAAAGTAGATATATAAATAGCATCAGTCTAAAAGTAGTGTCAGTCCACAAGAAGCCCTTTTTAAGTGCTACTGAATCTTTGTATGTATGTTGATCAAGAACTCTCAAGATGATTATTATATTTACCTCCTGTGCTGATTCAAATGGAATTGTTCGTCATTGTGTTTACCGTCTTATTTAATTTCAGAAATATTTTATGTTGATCCTTCTATGAATAGTACGTGGTTTAATGCAGATCGATTACACAGATGTAATTTCTCTAATCGTTGTTATTGCAAATTCTAAACAATGTGGTTAAATTTCTAATTCATTTAGTATCATACTCAAATAGAAATTAAAGTACAAATCATGTAACAAAGAAGGATGAGTAAGATTTTTCATTCTGATATTTTGAAATATGATTATGCAGAAAAAAATGTGTTTGTCTTCTTTATGGCTACATTTAAGAAAGAATATGAATTCTCCAAACCTGCTGAGGCAGCACTATCGAGTTGATTCAGACCCAGGACTGGCAGGTAGCAGTCCCATACTTACCGTGATGCACCTCCACCAAGGCTCCTTGATGAAATCTCTAAAATCCACATGCAGTTACACTGATGGGAGCTGACGAATTTAATAGCTTTTATTTAAATATGAAAAAAAAACTATTCCAAAGTGTTGTAAACTACTTTCTCCTGCATGATTTTCGTCAGTCAAATAAGTTTCAAATCAGTTCTCAAAGTTATACATACCTCACTGGGAAATACAGTAATTTATCTTTATGATGAAATATTTTACAAAAAAAAAATTCCTTGATTTTACATTACCTGCCCAAACACAGATTGTGAGTTAAGAAAACAAATTGAAACAATTATGTAAATTATTCAAAATTAACCCACAATCACTTAAACTATTTAGATAACTAATTATCCTGATAACAGACTTGCATGAGTCTTTCCTCATTAATTTGGTATGGAGAGCTGCCCTCTACTTTTTATTTAAAATGAAGATGGACATGAATGAAAATATCACTGGATCACATTTGCAAACAGGCAATGCTAAACAGAATTTATGAAACCACATGTTGTGCGTGTAACCTAGTTTATTGACACAAGCACAATTTTAGTGCATTCTACTGTCACGTTTACTGGAAATTTTCTACTAATCTTGAAGGTCTTTTTTAAAAAAAAATGACGCTTGTGAGGATAGCTATGTCTCTTTAGTTGTCTTTAAAGGGAAATTAATCCTCTGGAATTTGTGTTTGTCATTCTAAATGACAGCAGACTTGCCTCAAGTGTGAAATCATAAATTTAAAAGCTAAAAGGCCTCTGGGGTGTTGGGCTAGCAGTTGTCTCTGAAGAAGAAGCCCGTGGACAATGGCGGCAGATGACATCCCAGAGTACAAACTCTGTGGAGTGCATCCACATGAAATCCATGGAGACGGATTTTTAATTCTCCTCTTCTGCGGCTGGTGTGGGTTTCCTTCTAGAAAAGAAGCAAGTGTTATCAGTATGTAACACAAGTCTCTAGGATGTGATTACATAGTTAAGGCATGAAGAATTAGCAATGCTTTCAACAGTCCCCAGGGACGAGTGTAGGCTCTTGTGACTGGTCAACAATGGAAAGAGTCTTGGTTGTAATCCTCACATTACATTCCAGAGTGGAGTCATCCCTGCACACTCGTTTTCTGTGTTTTATTACTTATGACAACAGTGACGTCTTATACTAATATTAACTGAACAAATGTATACAGATGTGTCATGTAAGACGGCGAGCTCAGGGGGGTGAAAAGGGGTCTCTTCCTTAACATTCATCTAGCAACAGCTGACGATTTGGCAACAATCTATGTTATGTTCAGATTTCCTAGTATACTCCTCTGTATTGTTTCTGAGGAGTTGGTTTCAAGGATCATGAGAATAAGCAGCATTCTTTGCAGAGCAACCTAGTAAAATAAGTATAGGGTAGAGGCATCATTAAAACCTCTATTGATGGTGCTGTTTCTGCACATAAATGTGTGCAGAAAAGAGGGCGAAAAATTGATGCCTAGGTGAAGCTCCTCCTACAAACGGAAATTCTGTGGCCCTGTCTTTGAAACCCATGTTGTTTCTCTCAGGTCAAGGGAGAGGTATTATACTTTACCTTTTTGAAACAAGTAATGTGTGGCTCAGAGCAGTATTACTTATTCTTTTTCTGCAAGGGTATAATATGAAAAGGAAAATGTAAAAATGATTACAGGTATTGAGAGTGAAATAGCAGGATGTCATATCCTCTAGTCATTTATTGCCCATTTGGGGGTTCTCTGACTTGGGCCAGGCTGAAAGCAAATTCATGTAGTCTGGGCTGAGCCCTGGTGGCATAGTAATTGTGTTCGGGACTGCGGCCCACAGGGCTGATGGTTCAAATCCAGCAGCAACTCTTCAGGAGCAAGGCTGGCCCTCTGACTACCACCAGGGCAGTGATGTTACACACACACACACACACACACACAAACAAAAAGTAATAACAATAATAAATAAGTTAATGTAGTCTGAGCCCCTATTGGCTGAACTCTTACATGATCAATTTTTCGTGTTTCAGTGTCTTGTTTTCCAAGTGGGTTGTCTTTATTCGTTAGATATATAATATGCCTGCCTTCTTTAGAAACCTTCCAAAATCCTCATCTTCTTTTAAAATCAATATCTTGTGCTATATTAATATATCAGAGAAACAGACATGGCACTAATCATTGTAAAAAACAAAAATAAATATCTGTAATCTCGTATCCTGGTGTACCAAGTGTGGTCATTTCAGTTCGTCTGACTGCCAATATAATTACATTATCTCTCTTTCTACTCTGTCAGAGTTCTATTAGGATCAGCTGATAGACAAAATGATTATTATATCATTAATATTGGAGCAAGAGCATTCAAAGCGACAGAGAATAACATGGGAATGTGAGCTTCCAAAGCAGTGTGGCATTCTCCGGCTCTGAGGGCACACAGCAAAACAGACACCCAAGACGATGCAGACACCCAAGACGCAGTCATCCCGCTCATCTCATTGTTTTTTTGAAATTGTGTGACATGTGAACTACCCAAAAGCGAATTTCTCAAGAGCTGAATAAGAAGTTTGCTAACATCGTTGTAGTGACTCTATCCCAGACCTTGTTCTGGTGCTTTTTTAATTCTCAGAACAATCCCAATAAATATGTTCCAGTCATTTTCCCATTTTACTGAGTAAGAAAGTGGGCTCTTAAGAGAGTAATTGATTTGCTCAAGATGACAAACAAGCAATTAGGCGAGATGGATTTAAAAGCAAGTCTTGCTCTCCGAAGCCCACCATCTCGAGCACTGATAGGAAAATGGTATGCATAGTCCATGTGTCACAAATTGTTGTATCTGTGCATTTAAAGAAATGTTCTTGTTTACATGACTTTCTCTAAACACGGGATTTTATAAGGATAACTGTATTTATTAGCTACTTATTTGGGCAAATGTTTACTTTTCTTTTATAATGACCTAGCTCTATGTTGCTATATCTATTCCTACAGTTTCATTTGCAATTTAATCAGATGTATTTGAAGACTGGAAAGTATATTCATAGTTTCATCAAACTGGTAACAAAGAACTGAACTGAATTTTTAAGTCTGTTACATCCAGTTCAAGTTCTGATTCCAATTCTCAGTTGGTGGTATGACCTCTGGTGAAACTATTGCTATTGTTTAATCTCTAAACCTTTACAGTTTTTATCTGAAAGGTGGAGAATACTAACAGTATGTTATTAATATTAATATTTTGACTTATACTTCATGAATTTCTTGAGAATCAAATGCTTACCAAATACTTCACACAATGCTTGGCAAAAACAATAAATTTTAATCATTTTCATGCCCAAAACAGTAAAGGATATGATTTTGATGCTTAATAGACCTGTGTTGTTTAGCTTTGTTTCTGGATAAAAATATACAGCTCTACCAAGTAAGCTTGAACACAAAATACTTCTTAGTCTATATTAAAACAAAACTAGCACAAAGTTATGTGTATAATAAGAATTTAAAATAACCAGGGGAGAAAAATGTGGAAGTTAAGATGTAAATTTGGAACAAAATGCAAGACCATCATCTCTGCTAACTTTCCAGGTAGAATTGAGGTCTAGGTCCAATTTTTGAAATGTTTTTTGTTTTTGTCTTTTCCTACATAGTACAGGTTAAAAAGGTCATGGGTCTGGAAAGTTTAGACTCACAGGCTACAGAGTAATAGAACAATTAGTAAAGAAGAAAAGAACCTGTGTTAACATAATTTAAAAATGAAAAAAGGAAAGGTCTTATCTTTTAGTACCTTCTCTAAGACTTTTTCTTACTTCAGTGAAAATCGGATCCACATCCCTTCACTTGCCAGGCTCTGACATAGTCAAAGTAATCGACTCGACAGTAAACAGAAAGAGATTTAGTTAAAACTGCTTTAATTGAGCTACTTAAAAAAAAAAATTCTCCCCACCCTGATGTCTCATGCTCCTGGTGATTTACTTCCCAAGATGACCACTTCATATTGTTTTTCTTGGATGATTGGAATAGAGAACCCTTTCACTGTTTTCTGCTTCACTTGCGTTGAGATGGAATGGTTCCAGTTGTGTAAACAGTTCTTGGTGATCTTCCAGCCCTCTCTCCAGTGTCCCACGGAGATGCAGTTGATTAAGCAGGGCACAGCGTGGACAGGTGCTGCACACTAGTTCCTCACAGTCCACTGCTACTCCCTGCCCCCACCTGGAAGGTCTCCAGTGTGATTTTAGTCCTAATCCTTTTATGGGATGAATAACTAATCATCATTTACTCTGAGGTGATTTGGGTCATGTATACAAATTGCAGATAGAATTAAGTTAATAGAGTCCTTTATTTGTGTGCCTAGCCAAAACCTATTCTCTTGAGAGGAAAGACTAATTGACTAGCTGAACGCATGCATTTGTATTCTTAGAAAGAAGACCCCGCAGAGGAGAGCAGTAAAGCAATATTGCATTGGCATAAAACGATGCTCTCCTTCTCTCTGTAACTTATCAACTGCAGAGGAACTTCATTGGTGTTACACTCTGTTTGCTGGTTTCTTAGTAATAGAACTGTAGTGATAGGAGAGGTGATTTTCATGAAAAGAATGATGGCCTGCTTAAATATTAAAATGTTTATCCATGAGTAGCATCTTTAATATCTATATGAAGAAAAGTTTAAAATATCTTTAAAAGACATTACTGTGTGTATGTTTATGGAAGGGTATTTTCAGATAACTATTTTTCAGTTTCTATTAATATTTGCTAGAACATTTTAAAGGGACATGTTTCTTTTAAATCTGGCCTTATATTTGAGGGGAAACCCAACATTCTATATGAGCATAATTATGGACATGACCGAAACAAACAGATTAATTTGGAGATTTATCTTAGTGTTTCTAAACAATTTATACTCAGTTGAATATAGAATTAAGAAATAATTATACACTCCCTACTAACTGAGTGCACAAATTTCATTCCATTTTTTCTCCCAAATTTATATAACTTAGCTAGAACTATGGGGTTTTCTGAGATGTGTTTAATTTTTTTATATAATACTGTCATTGAAATAGGGTTTTTCAATATAATCAGGTAGATCATACATATTGTACAATATTCTACTAGTTTACCATGTAGGGTTCATATAATTTTTACTACATTCATATTTCAGATAAATTTATATCACCTGCTAGGAAAGATCTTTCTTAATCTCTTTGTAAATTATCATTATTCAGAGTGAGGACCAAATGCCTATTCTAAATAAATTGGTCAATTTCTGAGGCTCTCTGATATAAATATCTTTTAAAATACTCTACTATCCAAATAGGCTTAAGACTACCTAGTCTACAGAAACCAAGATAATCATTTAACATTTATGATATCCTAGAGATGAGAATTCACCTCTTGTCACTTTATTTTTCTTCAGTGATGTGGGTATGGTGTGATGCTGGGAGGAACTTACTCTTTTGTGCAAGACATTTTGAAGGTATCATCCTGACGCAATGCCCGAAAAAGATCCACGCTTGGGTCCACTTTGAAGAAAGGTGACCAAACAGTCTAGATACTATGAAATGATATCTTTCATTTGTAATACAAGTGAAATTTTGCTGAAGTGAGTTTCAATCTGGTGGCAACAGTACACCCAGGAACTGTCTGGAGTTCAAAGGCAGCAGCTACTCCCTGGAAGAAGGGTGGGCCTTTCTACAACCTGAAAGAGTTATGTCATTTCAGGCTCCTAAACTCTTCAGGGTCATTTGACCCCGTCCTACAGTGCCCTGAAGGGTCAGAATTGATTGAATGGTGGTGAGTTTGGTTTTAATGAGTGGAAAAACGTATTTCTCTTCAATCCTACTGCTAGGATTTAGAGCAAAGAGGAAGAAAAAAATGTCAGATTCTTCATTTTCCAGAACAGTGGTTCTCAACCTTCCTAATGCTGTGACCCTAAAAAAGAGTTTCCCATGGTGTGGTGACCGCCACCCTCCCTTCAGCCATAAAATTATTTTCGTTATTACTTCATAGCTGTAATTTTGCCTCTCCTAGGAATTGGGCAACCCCTGTGAAAGAGTTGTTCTACCACCAAAGAGTCTCCTCCCACAGGTGGAGAACCTCTGCTCTAGACAATCTTGAGTAGGGACACTGAATGTATTGTTTTTTTGTTTTTTGGGGGAGCGGGGGCATCACTGCCCTCTGGTGGGAGTGGAACGCCCAGCCTTACAGCTGCTGGATTTGAACCGCCAAGCCAGAGGGCTGCAGTCCCGCACTCAACCACTACGTCACCGGGGCTCAGCCCAGCTGAATGTATTGTTAAAGAAAGAAATAAAGGAATTGTGTGAAATAGTCTGGACTGATTTATTGAAATTGCAGATTCTGTAGAAATGTTCCATGAAGATAGTGAATTTAGATTCCACCCATCCTCTATGACACTATAGAACTTTCTACCTGTGAAATATGTAGCGTGTATTTCTTGTGAAATTTTTTGAATGCAAATCTCCTTTAATTTTTAATATAAAAACAAGACTATAATAGTTTGGGAAAAGAGAGGAATAAGGAATTTCATAAATTTACATTTATAATTACTTGGATCAGATAATGATTTTTTGGCATTAGGTGTTTCTGTAATTCTAAACAAATTAGTGTAGCGTAGCCAAGTCATAGAAATACTAGATTAGTAACCTAGTTCTTTAATAAATGTCTCTGGTTTCCATTAACTTTTGTTTGAGGCTATAGAAGTGTTTTTACCAAAAGTACCTAACTTCATTTTCCACACATGGGAACAATGCTAAAAGTCAATTGCAAGAATAAAACCAAATCTAAACTCACTGCCATTGAGTCAAATCTGACTCACAGAGGCCCTTTAACCTGTAATTTGTGATGGGCTATAATTTTTCCTCATTATTTAGGCTTGGTCACAGTAATGAGTTTTGAAATTAGAAACTTGATTTCAGTGGATTTGGCTACTGAATAAAATAAATATCATAGGTGTCCTTCTGGCAATCGAAAAAAAAAAAACATAATCACTTTTTCACTCCTTCATTATAAAAATATTTTACTTCCCATGAATATTTTCCCCACACAGCTAAAGAAAAAAATTCAGTGCTTTTCCAACAATTTCCCTTTGGTTCTTTAGCATTTCAGAGGACAGGAGGTGGACTGGAAAATAGATTCCTTTGAAAGGGATCTGCTTTCTTTATAACAACTCAGAAATCCCCAACATAAAAGCACCTTTTCTTGTGTTACTCAGTGCTTCTCAGACCCCTGATTGTGTTGGCTGAGGCCTGATAGCATAGTGACTTCAAGCTGGACCGCTACCCAGTGAAGAGCAGTGTAAAACAATCAGTCACTCTACAGAGAAAGAGGAGGCTCTCTGTTACAGTTAGCATTCAGAAACCCGAGGGGGCAATACTCTGCTCTCCTATAGGGCCCTTTATGAGCAGGGAATTGACTTTCTGTCATGTGAATGTGCTTGTATGACTATATTAAAACATTGAAAGGGAAATAACAAGGAAGTGATATTTTTTGAAAAGGTTATTTTTGATGAACACAAAATTTATGATCAAAAGTAAACGAATATTTTCCGAGTAGTGTCATGCAGCGATCATTCATTTTGATATATATTCCCCAACTACCCGCCATGTCCCATGGAATTCCAAAAGAAGAAACAGATCTATTCTGGAAGAAGTGTAACCAGAATGTTCCTCAGAGGCAAGAATGGTCAACCTTTGTCTCATGTGCTTTGGACATATTGTCAGGCGAGAAAACTGCCTGCAGAAGGACACAGTGCTTGGTAAAGTGGAAGAAAAACAATGATGCCTTTGAATGGATTCTGTCTCGAAAGTGACAGAGTAGAACTGCCCTTGTGAGTTTCTGTGATTAGAATTCTATGGAAGTGGAAAGCCCTGTCTTTCTCCTAAGGAGCAGCTGGTGGCTTCAAGCATGTGACCTTGCAGTCTGACAAGTAATCACTAAGCCACCAGCATAAAGTGGAGGAGCAGTGACAAAGACGAAGGCCCTTGAGAAGATGGATTGACACGGTGGCCGCTATCATGGGCTGCAGCATCAGAATAATTGTGAGGATGGAAGTAACCCAACAGTGCTTGTTTCTGTTTTAGAGAGGGTTGCTGGGAGTGGAAATTGACTGGTTGGCATCTAGCAAGAACATCATGATATTAAACATAAATAAATATATATATACATATATATATTTATTTATACACAGTGACTCAATCTGCTGTAGTTAGAATTGATTTAGAACTTAGTAAGTTTGTGCTACAGAGCAAAGAGAAAGTTGCATATCATCATTTGTTTTCTTCCTTGGACAATAATGCTTCCTCTTTATTTTCTTTTCCTTTCACGAAGTAAATCAAAATGCAAAAAAAAAAAAAAGAGAGAGAGAGAGAGAATCAGATTTATAATGAGTGTGCATCACTAAGACCCAGATTGTAGTGCCTTTCCTGATGCATTCATCGACCCATAGTCGGTTATCTCTTACATTCCAAGATGACACACAATTGGAACTTGTAACATAGAGGGCAGCATCTATCCCTCTTGCTATTTGGGGAGCATGATTGATTTGGCATGTTATAGGATAAACCATTCATATAGAGTTGCATTTTATAACTAGTGCCTTGATATCAGAGCACTCTTCATAGGTTGGAAGATTGAGATTTATTTTTAATGCATGTTTGATTCACTACAGGTCAATATTAACTTAATGGCAATTTTTTGCTGTTGTTTCTTGGGGGAGTTGATGGGTTTTTCTGAAAAAAAAGTTGGTATAACTATTTAAGAAATAGCAGTGTGAAAATGGTGACTAAGTTACACATACCAGAGAGATTCGGCAGGTATCAGCCCAGGAGAGTTACCAAGAGAGAAATTAAACACTGCCAGATTGAAGGAGAGGCATGATAAAGATAAGCAGGCACAGATCCACAAGAGTGTGAGGGCCTAGGGGCTTTTGACTTATAACAGTGCAGGTCCGCTAGCATTTGACCTTAGCCCCACCACTGTCTCGGCCAGAGCAGGATCAGTTGGAGCCACGACAGGAGCTTTATCTCAATACAGCCACACCTTGCTGCCCGTTGGGGTCAGGGATTAAACCCTTGTAGCCCCATGGTCATGGATCAGGGCTCAGCTATAGTGTTACTTTTGGTTCCCTCTCTTCTCTATATCCCCCTTTTAATTGTATTTTTTTCTCTTGCTATCTATCATTTTCTCTCACACTGTGGACCTTCAGACCACTCCCTTTTGTCTAGGGCATTTACACCTGCTTCACCCAGCTGGGAGAGTTCCACCCTATACAGTGTAGCCTGAAGCTGAGGGCATCCACCCGCCCTCTACCAGGGGATATTCTGCCCAACTTCTTCCCAGGGAGTTCCTGCCTGGATGGCTGGGGGAGCTACTATCTGTCCTCTGTGATTCCACATGACTGAGGGAACTTCTGTGCACCTGCCTTAGTGCCTCACATGGCCTAAGGAAGCTCAGCCAACACTAACCAATGTTGCACACTGCTGTGGGAACCTCTGCCCAACCTCCACAGCTATCTACCTGATCAGCGTAATTTCACCCAACATTCACTGTGCTCTACACAAAAGCAGGCAAGCCTTCTGTTGCACTCCCCTTGTGGCGGCCACCCCCACAAGCTCTCTGTGGCACCCCAAGCTACTGCAAGCCACATCATCATGGCTTCCTGTGAGATCACCCAGTACAGCACCATCCTTGTGGGTCCACAACAGTCCAACCAGTGTCTCCTGGGAGGACCATCCATCTTGCCCTATAACAGAATACTTTTTCACTAGGAAAAGAGTGAAGCCACAGGAGAATTAAGACCAATTACATAGTGAAATTAGCTAAAGGAAGTTCAAGGAAACGTTCCTAAAAGTATCCCAAAGAGAGCACGTTCTCTTTGACTCCCTGTGAAAAAGTACCTGGCTCCCCTAAGACAATGCAATACAAACAGCAAGCAGCCCCAAAAACTTCAATAAAAAAAAAAAAACAGGAGAAACAAAAGGCAATGGCAGGAGATGTCCTGAACCTAACAATGCACATAGAAGAAGCAGAAACTGGTCTGCTACAGAAAGATATTTTCAGAGTGCTGCTTGAATACATACAGGATATGGAGGAAACAATATACAGAAAAGGGATGAAATGATAGAGGAGATAAAGTCCATACACCAAAGAGAAATACAAAAAATAGCAGACTCACAGACTTCACAAATCGACTGGAAAGGGCAGAAAACCACACCAGTGACCTAAGGGATAGCCAAGTGGACTTTAACAAACACGAAGAAAAATCTAATTAAGCTCATCAGAGAAGCTAAAGAAAATCTAAGATCTATATCTGGTACAATGAACAGGAACAACATCAGATTAACTAGATTATCAGAGGAAGAGAGAACAAAGAAATCATCTGCAGCAATGGTGAGACAATTCTTGGAGAAAACTTGCCCAGCTTAATGAATGAAAACCAGGCAACCATTCAAGAGGCTGAACAAACACCAGCTAGACTGAATCCCAAGAAGTCACCAAGAAACATAATAGTTAAATTATCCAAGTTTGATGAAAAGGAAAAATCATGAGAGCAGCTATGGAAAATAAGCAATCACATATAAAGTTTTCTAAATAAAAATATGTTCAGACCTGTCAGTGGACACTATGAAGTAGAGGAAGATGGAGTAATATATTTCAAAAAATGAAGGAAATAACACAAACCCAAGAAACTCTAGCCAGACAAATTATCTATCCATTTAAAAATAAATGGAGAAGTAAGAATCTTCTCAGGCAAGGAAAAACTCAAAGGACACATTAAAAGAAACCCAGGCCAACAAAAGATGCTGCTGACCCCATATGGGCTGAAGAACAGCACTCACCAAGCATCAATAAGAGACCTCCACATAGAACAACCACACCCAGGAGGAATCAAAGAGAAAATAGCCCATAAGAGAGCATTGACTTAAGGGTGGAAAGAAGTCAAGAATGATCCACACTCACACACACACACACACACACACACACACACACACATCCAAAATACACTGATAAGAAAAGGAGGTTGGAAAATACCCAACACAAAAGGTATAAATTGACATCACAGAGTCCCCACTTAGAGATAATAATCCTGAATATCAATGAACTGAACTCAGGTATTAAAAGACTGAAAATCCAAACCATCAATCTGCTGTCTACAGGAGTCACATTTCAAGACTACAGACAAAAGTAGACTGAGAATGAAAGGCTGAAGAAAGCCATATCAAGCAAACAGCAATTCAGAAACAGCAGGGGTAGTAATACTATTCTCAGATAAAATTGACCTCATAGTGCAAACCATAAAAAAAGATGAGGGGCATTATATAATGCTCAAGAGAAGAGTAGAACCACTAAGCATTTTAAACATATATTCTTTGAGTGAAAGATCCACTGAATACGTCAACCAAACAGTCCCAAAAATTTAAAAAGGAAGCACAACCTCAACAATTATAGTGAGTGACTTTAATACACTGCTCTCTGAGAAAAAATAGATCACAGGGTAAGAAACTCGACAAGGAGACTAGAGATCCAAACACTGCAATTAGACAATTTGATTTGATCGATAGTTACAGAGTTTTCATTCAAATACAAAAAAAAAGTCACAGTCTTTTAAAGCCACATATTCCAAGATAAAGGCACATATTCCAAGATAGACCACATGCTGGTGCATAAGGCGAATCTACACATATTTATGTGAATGCAGTGTGCTATTATAGACTGGGGAATAAGTGGAGGGGCTTGAGGGCCAGCCCCAATCCCAACTATGAGGACATCTGCTCCTCACCCTGGAAGAATTTACTCTCCCTTTTCCAGAGGTCGGTGTCTATTTGATCTATTTGATCATAGAAACTATTCCTCAAAGAGCAGAATGCTCCTGGCAAATAGTGTTAACTAAGAAAACTAGCCTACTGCTTGGTTTCTGCAAGACCTCACAGGGTATTTCTGATTTTAGGTCTAATATTTCAGGGTTACCTAGCCATTATAGGGGGCTTATGAAATGTTACAGGATGTCAATGAATGACTCCATATGGACTAGGAGAATTTGAAAATGTATTACACATTAACACCAAGATTCTTTTGTGAAATCTTTCAAGAAATGTTTCATAATAGAAGTCAAATGTCATCCAGCACATCCAGCCTCAGAGCAAAGGAGGCATGTGAGAATGGACACACAAAGTAAGGCATGGATCTTTTCCTCCTCCCATTCCCAACGCTCTCACTCCGATACTCCAGCTGAATGGAAATCAATGACTGAAATATGCATGACATCTCACAAGCTTTATAGTAATCCCAGAACCCCGAAAGCTATATTAGGCTGATTTCCTGGGTACCCATGCAATTAGAACCCTAAACCAAGAAACCCTCAACCAAATCCCATGAACTTCCTATTATTATTATTATTATTATTATTATTATTATTATTATTGCAAAAATATATGGCACAATACTTGCCAGTTCAGCTTATTTTCAGGTGCACAGCTTATTGACATCAGTTGCAATTATCTATTGTCTTTGCACCCATTCCCTTAACCAATGCGTATTTTAATCACCATAAGCTGAAATGACTCATAAGCAAACACTCTTTCCTGCCCCTCTTCTCTGCCTCTTGTAAGCACTAATAAGCTTAGATTGCATACATTTGACTTTCCTACATATCTTATTTACAGCTAAATATTATAGTGGCTCATCAAGACATCACTAAAAATGGAATGTCTGTTGTGGCTTAGATCCCATGGGGACGTACCCTTTTCTACGAGCCTCGTGACTAAGAGAAAAAGGTCTGCCTCCATAATCAGTCGCACTAGACCCTAATTTTCAAATTAGCCTTCTGGAACTCTAACTTCTGCTTAGAGATTTTAAGATTTTAGATGGTAATTCTGGCTGACGTTTTATAAGAGTTTCACAAACAAAGGCATGTCTCTAAAATCCTTCTTTAGAGACCACCAAGCTAGAGCTTGCTTACAATTGAGTTCCAATAGAAGTAAATAGCTCTGTGCTAAGATTTGTAGTTTCTTTTGGAGCTCAAAGCTCTCATCTGGTTCTGGTTTAGGTAACCACCAATGTCATTAGGAATAGTGAAATACAATGTAAAAAAAGACCAGGAGTGATGAGTATCATAGTCATAATAGAATTCCTGATATTTTTAGGAACTTGTCAAAATTCAAATGGCAAATGTCGAAGTTTTGTATGGTGAACCTCACTGCGTGGTGCCGAGACTATCATAGCAAATCAGACTCCATCAAAAATGTTTACCTTAACTTTCATTGCTATCAGATTCTGTGTTGCTATCTAAAATTCTACATTAAACTTGGAAATATATTCTGCCCTCCATTTCACAGTAGATTTGTGTACATAAATAGAAAAGCTGGTGGGTAAATGAGTAGTGAATTTGGTTCTTTGATGGACTTTTTCCCCTCCTTTTTCTCACCTGCGGTTTAGCTAAGAAATCCATCAAATATCATGCATGCGATTCAATCTGACAAACTTCTCTCCTCTTTTCCTGCAGTTAGACTATTTCTGCCATTGCTAATACATTACTATCACAAAGGTAGAGAAATTTAGGTAATTTCCCTGAGTTTGTGATTTTTTTTGAGAGGTAGATATTTCTTTTTTTGAAAAGTGGCTATGAGAAGCTACTTGAAATTTTTAAAAAATCATGTAGTGATTTAAAAATATTCTTAATTCATAACTCAGAACAGACTAGTTCCATTTATTTATGTTTTATCATATTTTAAATGTTTCAAATTAAACAGGAATACAGAAATTACCCCCAATTTTTATTATGACACAAACCCTTCTGTGTCTGGCTGCTGTCACTGCACTTGCTTTGCCTGTGACAACTCTGTTTGCTGCATCTAATAAATATTAGCGATATGATAAAAATGGAAAGTAGTCATTGGGTGTAATCTTTCTAATAAAAATTAGCAATCTAATACCATTTTGGCTCTTTGGATAGAAAGAAATATCTGTGATCATTTAATACAAACTTTTAATTGTATGAGTATAGAGATTCACTTCCAGAGATGTGAAATGATTGTAAGTGGTTTGCCAAAAGTTACAGATAAGACACAGAGCAGAGATCCTTGGATCCAGATCTCAGGTGTCTGCTCCAATGTGCCTTCCACTTTATCATGTAATGAGGCTAAATATTCAATCTGAATAACAGATACTACATGATGAGTCACAAGAAAGGAAAAAAAATGTTCAATGAATTCTTTTTAATACCATTTTCAAACATATATTTATTAGAACCCGAGTCTAAGTCACCCTGGGTAGGATCTGGTTCTCACTTAATCTTTTTTTATGTTTCTTCATTATGAAGAAATCTCAGTATTATAGAGCATCATACAGTTATAAGAATGTTTTAGCATCTTATAACAATTATTCCATTTCTTTTCTCAATGAGAGATGTTATGGGCCTTTCATATTTTTTCTGATGTGAATTTCAATCTATGAATACATGAATATGCCCCCTTTCATATGATATACTTAAATGCTAATAGAATTGAAACCAAATCCAAACTCACTGCTATCAAATAAATGGGGACCCATAGCAACAAAGTAGACTAGGATAGTACTGCCCACATGCATTTCAGAGCCTTTAAATCTTTAAGGGTGTAGAAAGCCTCATATCTCTCCCGTACAGCAGCTGTTGGTTTCAAACTCCTGACCACATAGTAGCCCAACACATACCATGACGCCACCAGGGCTCCTCGAACAATGGAAATTGCTCCAATTTTTTAAAAAGCAATTCTATTCCATTTCTACTGCACTGAGTCTTTTAGAAAATGACTGTTGTTAGCTGAGCCCTAGTGGCGTAGTAGTTGAGTGTGGGACTGCTACCCACTGGCTTGCTGGTTCAAATCCAGAAGCAGCAAGGCTGGGTAGCTCCCACGACCACCAGAGGACAGTGAGGAAAAAAAAAAAGAAAAAAAGAGAAAGAAAATGACTCTTGACATGTTTCTATTTACCATTTACCATAAGAAATATTCGATACATAGATGTTTTTATCAAGGAATGCCAAAATCTTTTGAAAAACTACTTATCTACTTATCTACATTCTACAAATGGCAGTGTCCAGTGAAGTGTACCTGTGTGGACAGGAACAGAGTGTAATGATCCTTTCTTCTGCCCTTCTTTCTGTGGCTCCTCTAACAGCTGGCCAGTACATCTGTGGAAGGAACATAGAAAGTTGTATAAAAACTGTTTTCAAACTTGGGCAAAGCATTGATTTATAGGAGAGAAGATTGCCGGCTACTGGTGGAACAATGGGAAAACAAAGGAAAGTTATGTTCAACTTCAAATGATGGTGGTCACTGGCAAGGGAACTGGTTGTTTTAATCCCCACACCACTCTAGCTAGGTCTGTCCCACCCGTTGTACAGGAATTCTTTGGTTTGGGTTTTCTTTTTATTACTTTAATTGTTAGCATTTGAAGATCAGTTTTAACTTCACAAAAACCCAAATATAAACAAAATTTTGTCCTCACACAAAATTAATAGGAGAAAAATACTGTGCAAATATAATGAAAGCATTATATAAAATATGGCATCTATATAGTTAAGAGATGGCTGTAAAAATAAATTATTACTGAATTAAGAAGATATTACAATTGTGATACTAGAAGTATTACAGCTGTAATCCTAAAGACTGTAGTGTTTTTCACATATTTCAGTGATTGAATTTTGTGATAGATACATGCTCTCCTGAAGTTCTGTTTAATGACAGAACAGACAAGTCCCATGAACCTGATGATGCCTGCAACTGTTCATGAAACACACCATGCTTTTTATTTTTTAGGGCTTAGGGAAAATATTGTTCTCTATTTGAAGAAGTTGCCTACTTATTTTCATTTATAGTTTTCATTCAAAAATCATTTTTCCATAACTCACACAAGCCAGATATTTCATGCAATGTGTGAATAACACAGTTCTATACATTCCATCTTTCTTCACTTTTATTCTGATTCCTAACTAACACTTTTGAAGACACCTTTTCATTCATGAGCCACCCTTCTATTGTGAGCCTGCTGTTTGTGATGATGGGCTTTAATCTGATTTGAAACACCCAGACTTCAGCCATCAGCTGTCGTTCATTTTCTTCTTGTAGAGCCACTTCTGAGAAAGGAACCGTCATGTCTCTTGGCTAAGTGGGTCACTTGGATTTGAACCTAAGCCCATCAGAATATAGAGACTACCCTGCAGACTTCCTTCATCTCCATCGCTGTGCGGGGCTTGCGCTATCTTGTGTCTACCCCGCTCCCGGCAACCAAATCCGTGTTCTTCATGGACCTCTGAGTCTCACACAGAGAGATTCAATCTTTACCTTTTTCTTCTTGCACGAAGTTTAATAACTTTTCACAGCGCTTTAAATAAAATCAAAACTCTGCGGTTCAGCATTCAGCGTGCTCCCTTTCTGGGGACTATCCATATCTTGCCAAGCATATCTTAGGTTGCTCCCCTAGACTAACATTTTCTTCCACCTGCATAGTCAGCCTTCTAAACTCTCATCTTGCAAGCAACGTTGCTGCTCCTGATCTGACTCGGTACTATTCTTTTTTTGGGAAAGTTTCCAATCCCCTTTTCAAACTACTTTGATCTAAACCTCAGGGGCCCTTTCAAGGCATACGCGAATGATATTTTTATTAAAAGGGTGTCTCTATATTCTGACTGTTTTAGGTTTAAATCCAGTCTCTGTTCATGGATGCTTTAAATTAAGAATAAGTGGTAACCACCTATAACCACCTATAAATAAATGGCTTAGAACAATAATTTTTTTCTATCCCTCTGTTGTTTTTTTTTAATTCCAAGCCCTGTGACACTCAGAAGGATGGTGTCTTCCCTTCCCACAATGCAGGAGAGGAAAGGAAATATGGGGATCAAACACTAGGTGGGGTAGTTTTTCCTTGCTCCTTGTGACCAGGCCTCATATCAGAAAGAGGAGGAAAGTAAAAGCCTACCAGAGAATTGGACCAAAAAAACCTAGAATCTTGACAGGATCTTGAATACTACATTTCCTACAGCTGTAATTCCCCATCTTTTTCATGGAGACATGGCATTGCTGTGTATGTGTTTAGACTTTTATCAGGAAGATCTGTGGTTCAAATCCACCAGCTGGTAAACAAGAGGAATGTGAGGCTCTCTGCTCCTGTAAATATTCACAGCATTGGGAATTCTAGGTGGGGTTACCTTGAGCCTGAATCAACAGGTTGGCTTTTAGTTGGATTTTAGTGTTTTTACCAGGGAGGTAATGTTTTGAAGAATTGTTTTGAAACTTAAATGTAATTACATAACACCTGAAGTGCTTGGTAAGAATCTGCAACCATAGATATGCTAAATAAATGTTACCTAAAGTATTTCCTTTCCTTAAAACATTCTGGGTTCAGTAAACACAGTACTTATCATGGCTTGATTCTCCTCCCAGAAAGCACAAGTTGCTGGTTTTTGTTTTCATTTTTTTTTTTTAAGCAGATAGTTTATTTTGAGAAGTGATCCTAGGGCATAAAAGGGGGGAAGTGGGAAAAGTGACCCTGGAGAGAAGGGAATATTTATCAAAATAAAAGCTTGTCACCAAGTGAGCCAGTGGGGCTAAAGCCCTCGGGGACCCTGAGAGTTGTGGACTTGATGGACCCAAGAGGAGAGTGTTGATTCACAGACTTTTCTGCTTCATTGATCAAGGATTTTCTCATGGGGCATTAAGTTACTTTACTCTCCCTGGTTCCTGTTTGTGAAATGACAAGTGGGTTGCTACAGGCCTGATACCAGAATCTCCAGCTAAAATGACAGAAACCTCTGGTGGCTTTGTGGTGGCACAGTAAGTTATTAAACCAGAGACAGCAGTTCAAAACCACAAGAAGAAACTCCACAGGAAAAAGATGAAGTTTTGTCCTTCTTTAAAGGTCACAGTCTCGGGCTGAGCCCTGGTGACATAGTGGTTGAATGCAAGACTGCGGCCCACTGGTTTGGCAGTTGAAATCCAGCAGCAGCTCTCCGGGAGCAAGGCTGGGCCTCCCACTCCCACCAGAGGGCAGTGATGCCCCCCCCCCAAAAAAAACAAATACAAAACAAATCAATAAAGGTCACAGTCTCAGAAACTTACCGGGGTAGTTCTAACCTGTCAGATCCAACTCATTGGCAATGAATTTGACCTTAAGAGTTTGATTATTGATAGAAAAAAAGCAAAGAAATTATGAGATAGGCCTAAAAAATGTCTGATACAGTACTAAACTGATAGTGATATCATCTTAAACATAGAATCATTTTTTCAGCTATTTTAGAAATATAGCTATGCTAATCAAACTCAGAGATTAATGTTTAATTCAGAATTGTGTTTTATTAATTATAATGAAAAATAAAGTTGTTGTGCCGCAGTGTCCATTTGGAGTCTTTGCTCATTCTCTGTCCTTTTCATCTTGATTTTGACAAAAATCAATTCCACTTTCTTTGAAGTGCTAGACCCACTCAAAAGTGATTTGGCTGAGATGGAGCCAAACCCTGACTCCGTAATTCGACACATAGCCAAGACTTTCATCAATCCTGTGATGTTTTCTGAAAGTACTAAACAAAAAAATACTAAGCTGGTAGAACATAAACTGTACCTGTTAGAGATCATCTTCACTACCACAAAGGAAAAGTTGTCTGAAATAAGGCCAATATCAATAAAAGCAAGCCTAGGGGTAAAGAGATCAAATCCTGATGGCTTTGAAATATAGTTTGAGTCAGATTTGTAGCTAGCCCTGTCCCCCACCCCCTGAATGGTTTGGTGCCAGGAATCTATTAATTTTCTTTTTGCCATAAGCCAATTTGAATTACATTTCAGTCATTTGTAACAGAAAGATGACTGGGTAACTATCCAGAATGCTTGGTTCATCTGGCCATGTCTTTTTATGTCATGCTACATTGAAAGCCAAATTAAAATGAAATTTTCATGGCAAATCTGGAAGAAGAATAAAAGGAAATCAATGTGTCAAATGGCACTCCTGCCTAGTACCTCCATGTATTCTGCTTCACAGACGATGCTCTTATTCTGGTCACGCTCTTCTTACAAAATAGTCCCTTGGTATTTTTTCCAGACTTTCTTCTCTTGATCTTTTCCACCCCATGTCTCTCTTAAAAGGAGAGTGTGTAGAGTTAACTGAATTACATCCACACAAACCCTTACTCCCTAATGCTTTTAATTCAAGTTTACAGAGATTAGTTGGTTTATTATTCTAGCTGTCTAATCAAATGAATGTGAAAGGGAATTTTTTTAAGGTCTGAATATCATCTCACTTCCCTTAACTCTACTTTATTCCTTAAATACACAAATTTGCTGTTGGATAACCTGGGTTCAAATTCTATCATTTCCATTAATATCTGGAAAAACTCTAAAACTTCCATTTCCTCATCTATAATGGGAAGATAATTATATTGTCTAATAGCCTCACTTTTAGAGGCTATGAAGATAACAATAATATATGCAAATCTATTTTACCTGAAAGGTAGTTAAGGTTATATGTCAACTTGACTGAGTTGTGATTTTCCATCATCTGACAATTATGTAAGAGTCTTATTTACCTCTACTCTGTGATGTGTGAATGTGTTCTTAAAATGTGGCATCTGTGTTTGTGATGATGACCTGATGTAGGAAGGAGTATCTGTGATGATAATGAGGCAGGATTGAGGTGGGATGTTTCTTATTAGAGGATGTGGATTTTTATTCAAGTCACACCCTTGATAAAGCAAGGGGAGCTTCCTTGAAAATGTAATCTGCTCCCAATATATATAACTGCTCTGAAAATGTTACTCCTGTGCACTGACTCTTGATTCTGCATGGTTATTTTCTGACCTCTAACTTATAGAACTTGATTTATAGAATCTGTATACCAGAACTCACGAGGGTCTGACAGCATGGACTATATCTTCTCCCCATCTGACAGAATTAAAGTTGACAGTGAATATTGTCATATTGCCCAGTGTCTGAGCTAGACCCCTAGTCTTGTACCTTTGTCACGCAACCCAACCTGAAGGGGGATGAACTGAGAGAGAAACCATTTCTAGCATGGTTTGGCCACCAGAAATCTGGAGTAGAACACTGACTGAATGTGGCATCTCTCTTAGGATGGGTTCTCTAAAGAAGCAAATCAAGTGAAACTTATGTGTATTTATCTACAGAGAGGTTTATATTTGAAAACAGCCCAGCACAGTTATAAAAACTCCAGTCTGAGTTAGATGCTAAATTAGAGGCAACTCCTGATTGGAGTGGCATTGAGGATTAACGGACTAAGTTCATCAAGAACGCAAGCTCGTGGACACCAGTCAGAGGGATATAGGTCAGCAGGTCAGACTTGTGATGAGAGGAGCAAATGAATCCAATTTCATCATCATCAGCTTATCTAGAAGGCATCTGATGGCTCCTGGGATCAGCAAGCAATACATAGTCTCTGGCTCTAGGACAAAGAGCTAGAGGTCAATAAACCAGATGCAGTATCCAGACCTGATTTAAAAATAGCACTCATAGGGCTGAATCCTGGTGGCGTAGTGGTTGTGCGCGGGAGTGCGGCCCACTGGGACGGAGGTTCAATGCCAGCAGTGAGGCTGGGTCTCCTACTCCCACCACCGGAGAGCAGTGATGCCCCCCCCCCCAAAAAAAAATAGCACTCGTTTCTACAATATCCAGTTATAGAGGAACCTAGGCCACATTGTCTTTAAATTGTATCAGAGTTGTAAACTGAGTAAGGGAGGTAAATTCCCTTCTAAACTTCGTACAACTGATTGGTCAGTAACAGCCGAGTCCATTATGAAAATACATTATATTATGTTAGGCCATCTCATGGTGGGTGGGTGGAGTTGGGGTTGCTAGGCTTTAACTGTCAAACCATCGAGAATCTTGGTGTACCCAAATTGACACAAAAGCCTATCACCACAACCCTTCTCAAGGTGGCAAAGATTTGAGTAAGTATAAATGATGAAAGGAGAGATAATAGTTGAGGGTAAAGAATGAATCAGTGAGTTATTCATTGGGGGAAAGTTAACATTACTCTGTTTCCTCTAGAGCAATTCAAAGGTAGGAAATAATCTTATCAGAGCTAAATTTTACCAGATAATGTGAAACTGAAATGACTTTTGGAAAAATTGACAAGACCAGATGAATACCTGCAGTCAACCTAAGGTAAGAAGTACCTGAATAACATTGCACTGATGGTGTGGATCTTTTTGCCTTACTGAAGGACTACTTATTATCAACTGCCTTAGATTGGTCAAATGGGAAAGGGAAATTAATGGATCAAGTATGAAAGGGACCATGACTTGGAAGCCAGGAGGTAGCCTGGAGTGCAATGACTTAATTATAATGGCTCTTGAAGCTATAGCCCTTGTGATGCCAATAAAATAATTAAGTGAAGTCAGGTAATGAAGATCTTTGGAGCTTGTGATAGTTAAGATTATGTGTCAATTTGATTGAACCGGGATTTTCAGTGATTTTTTTTCTAGTTATGTAATGATGAACTTTTCTTCCATTCTGTGATCAGATGTAATTATCCTCCATTTTCAAATGTGTTATAATTAGTAGCCTCTATGCCTAGGGCATGGCACCATTTGGGAGTTGCCTGTTATGGTAATCATAGGGTGGGATATATCTTGAGAGTGAATCACAGTCTTACAAAAGGGCATGACACCACCCATAGGCATCCCTGTCATCACCCTTATTTAAGTGATACCCTTGCACCATCTTTCTCAAGTAAAGGGAGTTTTCTTGAGGGTGTGCTATGATTCAGTAAGCAAAAAAGGTCCCAGATCCTTCAGTAGCAACAGGCATCAAATAATTTGAGTAGTCTACAGAATTTTACTTACTACAGATCTTTTAAAGCCTCTTGTTTCTACTATATATGTTATTTTTACTTCTTTACTGAAATTCTAAGTTAAGAGCAAGATGGTTTTACAAGTTGTGTTCATATCATCCTTCAAGTCATCGTAAGAGTCCTAAGGCGTGAATGTCCACTAATGATAAAACACAATGATTTTAAGCAACAGAAATTAATTATTTCTAATGTAAGCAATTGAATAAGAACTTCCTAGAGGAATTTCAAACACTATGTATCCAGATCAACTCCTTCTCAATCTTCTACAACCATAAAAAGTAAAATAAAAAATGTGTTCATCTTCCAAATAATTGAAGCTCTAAAACATTTTTGCAGAAATATGGAAAGCAATACTTTTCAGATGGATCAAGTATTTTAAGAAGAGTTGAGATTGCAGACATGAGACAAAGGAGAAAGAATTCAGTCTCAAAAAAGGGAGAAACTGTGGCTGAAGCCAAACAAAATTGATCAAATAAGGGTGTAATATATGACTTTGTTTGATTCATGAGCTTTGGAAGTTGGAGTCTCACCTAGTTTAGCATTTTAACTCTTAAAGTAACATCTTATTTTCAGTAAGGTTTTGGCTTGATGAGTGCCCAAAGTATAGTATTCAGAGAAGCCATCACAAACATCACATATTTACTTCAATATTTTAACCTAAGTAAAAGCAAATGAAACCAATTCCATGGAACAAATAAAAAGTGTGTGCCAATTAGAATAAGATCTACTTAAAACTAACTTTCAAGATGATTGATTGCTTGACCTTCTGTAACCAAGGCAGAAAGGTCAATTCAAAAGTTATAATGACTACTGTTTTAGTGTTTCAAAATGGTAATCTTTATAGATTTTCTCAGTGACCTCAGAAAAATCTCAGGGGAATATTCCGAAGATGTTTTATGAACATTAAAAACTGTATTCGTAAAAAAAAAAAAAAAACTGCATTCGTAAGTAACAGCCAGGAATTTACTCTGAGCAATTGTTCCCTCTCTGCATTGGCCTTGTCTCTTCACTCATTGAGAGTATCAAGGACTGATATGAAAATCCCTTCAAAATCATACCCTATTCACTATAGTCCTGGTCTTGCTTTTCCAAACTCACATTGCTACAAAACAAAAAGAAACATAGCTTCAATCCATTTAGAACATCCAGCTTCTCTGAAGGTGATAACTAGAAACACTTGCTGATGAAGATAAAGCATTAAAACTCAATGTATTAAAAACACGCACAAAAATCTCAAAACTAGACAAAATGGTGGCATGGTGATGAATGGAGAAAAGATTGAAATTGTCAATTGTCAATTGTCATCGTTCTTGGCTCCACAATCAGTGCTCATGGAAGCAGAAGGCAAAAGAGATCACAGGATGCACTGCATTGAGTAAGTCTACTGCATGAGACCTCTTTCAGTGTGAAAGAGCAAGGATGTTACTTGAAGGACAAAGTTCAATATTGAATAAGAAACACTGAAGAAGAATAGATGCATTTGGATTGTGGTGCTGACGAAGGATATTGAAAGTACCACGAAATTCCAAAAGAACAAAGATATCTGCCTGGGAAGAAGTCCAGAATGCTCTTTGAAGGGAAGTATGATGAGAGTTCATCTTAAAGACTTTGTATATGTTAAAAAGAGAGTCCAGTTTCTGGAAAAGGACACTATGGTTGGCAAAGTAGAGGAGAAGAGAACAAGAGGAAGATCCTGGACAAGATGGATTGACACAGTGACTGCAACAATGGACTCAAACCTGAGAACAATGGGGAGAATAGCTCAGGAGGGCCACAGCTTTCTTCTGTTGTACAGTTGATCACTCTAAGGCAGAACTGGCTGAATGGCAACTAAGAACAATGAGGATGTTCAAACACCCCTCTAACATTGTATATTAGAGTGTAGAATTAGGTCAAGTATATTAAGAGTGCTAGCCCACCAGGCAGAAGGCAAGGTTCGGCTCCTGGCTGACCCCACTGGGGCCTTTGGGAAGGAAACAGATTTGCTCTTGGATGACTTCTTGGTGCCGCTCTTTGGGAACCGAAGACTCAAGTGATTGATGATGGTGTCGTGAAGGCCCTGAACGTGGAGCCAGATGGCACAGGCCTCACCTGTAGTCTGGCCCCCAATATCCTCTCTCAGCTCTGAGGCCCTGGGCCCAGACGCTCTCCATACTCCCACTACCCTTTCCTCATCTTAACCTGCCCTGCCCTGGGCAGCAGGTCTGGCTGCCCCCGAGTCAGGCCCCCCAATTGGAATCTTGGCCAAATTTCCACAATAAAACATATCTGGTTAAAAAAAAAAAAAGAGTGCTAGAAACACCACCTTCAGAATTGTTGAAATTTAGGTCGATGGTCTGTCCAGAAATAATGGTTTGATAATTTCACTTTTTTAGGAAATATGCCTATTGTTTTGTTGCAATGCTTTTTTATTTCCTCTTTGAAATTAATGATGAGGGAGCCATGTTTTACCACTGCCAGCGCCATGAGGCAAAAGGGAAATCTAACTCCCAATTCCTATATAGCAGGAGTAGAACATGCCACAACCCTTCCTCTGCTTTATACTAGTCCGACATCAACTGTCCCTTCGGTCGCACATAACTCACACAAAGTTTTGTGGAAGTTCATTGGGGCATTAACGTTACAACACATCAAGTTTAGGAGAAAATATTAAGATCCCTTCCATATGTCCACAAATGTTCTTCTCAGCCCTGGTGACAGTCTGAATTCTTAGCCTCCCAACCATGAAACCCTGTGTCCTCTGCAACCTCAGGGAAGAGGGACAAAGTACCCTTTGATGCTGTTAGTTGGTGCAATCAAGTTCATTTTGACTCATAGCGACTCTACATGCAAGATAAGGAAAACTGCCCAGTCCTACACCAGCTTCACAATTGTCCTGTTGGAGCCCAGGGATACAGTCGCTGTGTCACCTTTTTTTGGTGTAAGAGTCTTTTTTTCCCCCGGACCCTCTAATTTACCAAGAATGTTGTCCTTTTCCAGAGATCAGGGTCTCCTAGTCCAAACATGTCCAAAGCATGTGAAAACGCCCACAGCATACAAACAAAAGCTCATAATCATCACTTTTAAGGAGCTTTCTGGCCATACTTCTTCCAAAACAAATTTATTTCTTCTCCTGGCAGACCATAGCACATTCAACATGCTCTGCCAGCACTTTGATTCAAATGTGTCCATTCCTCTTTCATCTTCCTTATTTATTGTCGAACTTCCACATGTAAATAAGGTGATGGAAATTACTATGGCTTTGTCACCAGACATCTTTGTTCCCAGTGACACTTTTGGTCTTTATCATTTTAAAGTGGGATTATGAAGCAGATTAGCCCAATGCAATGTGTCTTTTGATTTCTTGACTGCTGTGTCAACAAATTGATTAAAGATTCAAGTAAAATGAATTTCTGGAAAATTCCGTATTTTGTCCATTTTTCATGATATTATCTGATGATCAGTTGTGAGGATTTCGGTGTCCTTTACATTGAGTTGCCATCTCTACTGAATCTCAACTTGATTTTGATCAGCAATCGCTTCAAGTCCTCTACATTTCCATCAACAAGGCTGTGCCATCTGAATAGCAAAGGCTGTTAATAATCCTTATTTCAATCCTGATGCCAAATTCTTCTTCATGAAATCCATCTTCTTGGATTATTTGCTCAAAATACAGATTAAATAACCGTGGTGAAAGGACAGAATCCTGACATGCATTTTTCCTGATTTTTAAGTCCTGTAGCATTCCCTTCTTTTGTTTGTTTGCACAATTGCCTCGTGGTGCATCTACAGTTCCATTTGAACAAAACATAATGGTCTGGAATTCCCACTCTTCTTAATATCACCCATAGTTCATTGTGAATGCCTTTGGATAGTCAGCTAGACCCTAGTAAACATCTTTCCAGTCATCTTTGCATTCAGACAAAATTGATTTCATATCTCATATTCCGTGTCCTCTTTTGAATCTGGCTTGAACTCCTAGCAGCTCTCTGTCCATGTGCTGCTGCAAAATGTTTTCTTCAGCATAATTTCAGTTTTCTGTAGTATTAGCGATACCAAGCATTTAAACATTTTGTTATATCACCTTTTCTTGGATCCACATATGTGAACCTCTTCCCACTGACCAAATAGAGCTGTCTTCCAAATGTATTGATCTGGGCAATTGAGTGCTTCCAGTGCTTCATGATCTTGGTGAACTATTTCAATTAGTGTTCTGTCTGTTCCTGGAGATTGACTTTCTGATAATGCCTTCAACAAAGTGTGCAATACTTCTTTCCATACCATCAGTTCTTGATCCTATGCTACCTTTTAAGGTGTTTGAAGGCCAACCAGTTATTTGTGATTCAGTGACTCTGTTTTTTATTTTCATTTGATACTCTTTGCGCTGTTCAACATTTTGCCTTTAAAAATGTTTCATATTACAACTTCAGGTGAACATTTTTTTCTTCAGCTCTTTCGGCTTGAGGCATCTTCATCATGTATTTTTTTTTAATTTATAGCTCCAGGTATTTGCACATTTCATAATTATACTTTGTCTTCTCAAGCTGATTTTTTTGTTTGTCTTTCTGTTCAGTTTTGATCCATCCAAAGCTCCAGTGACTTTTCTGGCATTCATTTTGGTCTTTACTTTTTTTAGTTTTTTATATTATCTTCTGCTATCCTCATGTATGATGCTCTTAATATTTTTCCAAAGTAAAAACCAAGTGTCTGGCATGTCATTTCTTATTCACAGTAACCCTCATCAGTTCTTCAGTTATTAGGATTCGGTGCATCAATCTTCTCATGGAATAGTCTCTAAGTTTTCTTGAGATAGACTCTGGTGTATACTTTGACTCTCATAGACTTAAGTTTGTTTCTTTTACTTCAATCTGAATTTAGATATTTATAATTAATGATATGTTTCACAGTAGGTATATGAACATGTTTTGACTGATGATATCAAGATTCTACATTCTTTCTTCTTGTAGATGTAATCAATTTGATTTTTACATGGTAAATGGGCATCTAAAGTCTCCATTTATGTTGCTGAAAAGGTACTCGCAATGAATAAATCATTGGTCTTGCAAAATTATATCATGCAATTTCCAGCTTTGTTTCTATCACCATGACCATATTTCCTGTGTACTGTTTCTTCATCTTTGCTTCCAACTTTCCTATTTCGATTGTCAGCAATTATCAATCTGTTGTGATTACATGTTTGCTCAATTTCAGATGGAAGCAATTTGTTAAATTTTTTCTATTTCCTTATTACTAGCAGTAGTGATTGATGAATTCATTTTAGTATGATTGTGAACTCTACGGACATTGGGGTTTAATACTCATAAATACTTAGAGGACGTTCTACTCTACAAGCCAGTCTCTTGAAAACACCCAACTTTATTCCAAGCCCTGGAAAGCTTGCCTAGTGGTCCCTTGTGCCCACAGGACTCCTTCTTCAGACTCTCTGCTACACTTTCTTCTGCACCAGGAGATCCTGGTCACTGTGACTCTTCTCCGTGCTAGTCTTGAGTTTCTCTCCCATGCCTGTGCGGCTCGCTCTGACCACGGGAATGGTAGCATCGATCAGTCCGAGTTTGAGTCCTTTACACTTGATTACAAGTAACTCACATTGTGAGAGTTACAAAGCCTTTGGATAGAGGAACCGTGCCAAGTAACTTTCATACTTTCATATGTTCTGTTCTGCACATATGGGCTGTGTTGGTCTGGGTAGACTAGAGGAACAAACTTATAGACACGCATATGGATACAATGAAAAGGTTTATATATAAGAGAACTAGGACATTGAGAAAGCATCCCAATCCAGTAGACAAAGTCATAAGTTTGATATTAGCCCGTATGCCCGATATCAGTCTATAAAGTCCCCTTCCAACTCACGAAGTCACAGGTCAGTGGGTGCAGAATCCTGGCACTGGCAGGGGTCTCCCCATGGATCCTCGCTTCCAGGCCTTAGGGTTCATCAACAGCACCCAGCGGTGGCAGAAGCAACTCATCGCTGGCAGGAGTCTCCACATGACCTCTCCAGCTTCAGAGTTCTGGCTCCATCAGGGCAAAGCCGTGCGGCTTCTCTGGCTCCTCAGACATTGCCATTTGTGTTGTCTGTGTTTCTTCATCTCTGAGTCTAACTCCCAACAACTGGGGAGATAGCATCTCATCTTCACAAGGGAAGTATCGTGAGATTTCCCACACATATCAGGAGAAAGCCATGCCCACACAGAGGCCTCATTGACTACTCAATAGCTATCTCCAGATTAACACGCTCAATCATGAAATTAGCATAAGCACTTGACTGCTGCATGGGCTCACCATGAGTCTCCAAAAACTTGACCACAACCAACAACTGCAGCATATACTCACACCTGTGTGTATGTGTGTGTGTGTGTATTTATATTTTCATACATACAGTGACATTTTTAAAATCTGGAAATCACTAGGACTTCCTGGTCTAGAAAACGTCTTGGACAGTACAGTCAGCTACCTTTCTATTATACGCCTTTTTAGTGGACATTATTTTTAATTTTCTTCTTTGTTAGTTTTTCCAGTTGTCACCTTTTGCAGATTTTACTGCAGCTATAAAAAAACCTAGAGGTAGTTGCTCCAGTATCACAGCCATGGCGGACTGCTTTTGCTGCAGCAAAGATGAACTGGGACGCTGAAGACTGGACTCCAAGCAAGGGTGTTTCAAGGATTTGCATTGACCATTTCTCTGCCTGCAAAGTCAGGAAAGGACAGCCACCAAAGTCCACCAAAAAGACTGAGCTGGCCGCTGCACCTGCCCAGCCCTTTGATAACCTCCAGCACCATGATTACTATGAGTACACCTTCTTAGACTTGAACCTGGACCTGTCGAAGTTCAGAATGCCTCAGCCTGCTTTGGGATGGGAGTCACCACTGCACTGAGAGCTCCCAACTGGCACTTGCCTGTCTTTGCTGCTTTGTGGTTGCAGAAAATACACTCTACCGTTAAAAAAAAGACCTAGAAGTAGAAAACCAAAAAGAAGAACATGCTCAATATATCTGAAACTGAAAGAACTTAACATGAAATTCAAACTCCAAGTGGCATATTGGAAGATTCTATGGGCAAAATATTGAATGACGCAAGAAGCATCGAAGTGGGATACAAAGAATACACAGTCACTGTACCAATGACTTCAGTTTATGAACAAGAACAAATACCATATATACTCGTGTATAAGCCGAGTTTACCAGCACATTTTTTATGCAGCGTTTGTGGTAAAATTAGGTGCCTTGGCTGATACTCGAATATATACTGTGGTACTGAAAAAGAAGCTCAAGCTGTGCTGAAAGTTAAAACTATCTTACAATATCAGTGATATCATATGCAAGTAAAATTTTTCTCAAGATCATGCAACCATGGCTATAGCAGTACATGAGCAACCAGAGGTTCAGGCTGGATTCAGAAGAGGACTTGGAACAAAGGATATTATTGTTCTTGTCAGATGGATCTTGGCTGGATGCAAAGGATATCCGATGTTTCCTTGTTTTTATTGACTGTAGAAAAGCATTATACAGTTTGGATCATAACAAACTATAGATAACCTTGAGAAAAATTAGAATTCCAGAACACCCTGTTGCATTCATGCTAAACATGTACATTGATTAAGAGGTAGAAGAAGAGAGTGTTGCATGGTGTACAATCAGGAAAGATGTGCATCAGAGTTGACCCTTTCACCAAACTTATTCAATCTGGATGTTGAGCAAATAATCAGTGAAGCTGGATGTGGCGGTCATGTACCTATGTAAATTTCATGATTGACATGTAGAGGTGGAGTCTAGCCTGTTAATCTGGAGATAACCAATGAGACCTCTTTGTGGGCATGGCTTTCTCCTGAGAATTCTGAAAAGTCCCATGGTATTTCCCAATTGGAGAAGAGAGACTTGATTCAGTCTCTTGGAGTTGGTCTACCGACAAGAAAAGATGGTGGCATGCTGATCGATCCTGATTCCTGAAGACTAGAGGAGCCGGAGCAGAAGCTACATGGACTTGACCTGATGGGACCAGACCTCTGGAGCTAGAGAAGCCACAGAGAGACCCCTGCCAGCTCTGAGTTGCTTCTACCACCACTGGATGCTGCTGATGGACCCTGAACCCTGGAAGTGAGGAGCCATGGGGAGACCCCTGCCAGTGCTGGGATGCTTCGACTGCTTCATGAGTCAGAACAAGACTTTAAAGATTGGTATCGGACATATGGGCTAATGTAGGATTTATGACCTTGGACTGACTGGATGGGGATGCTTTCTCAATGTTCCATTCCTCTTGTATATAAACCTTTCCCTTATATCCATATGCGTGTCTATGAACTTGTTTCTCTAGTGTATGCAGACTATCACACTGGCTTACATTAAGAGATTATGGCCTCACATTTGGAGGAAGGCTTATTAACAAACTGTGATATGTGGGTGACACAACCTTGCTTGCTGAAAGTGAGGAGGACTTGAAGTACTGGCTGTTGAGGATCGAGGATTGCAGTTTTCCATATGGATTACAACTGAGGACCCAAAGCTTCACAACAGGGACAATAAGCATGAAGGAAAAGTTGAAGTTGTAAATCATTTTTCTTGCTTAGATCCACAATCGACAATCATGTAAGTCATAAGATGGCTGCATTGGTAAATCTACTGCATATGACCTCTTTTACAACATTGAATAGCAAGGATATTACTTTGAACACTCTGGTGTTCCTAACCCAAACCATGGCATTTTCCATTGCTTCATATTTGTGTGAAACTTGAACATTAAATAAGGACGACCATAGAAGAATTGATATATTTGGACTCTACCAGCCCATTCCCATTATGCTAACTCTTTCAAGGAAGCCAAGATTTCTAGCTAACATAAATAAGTTTTGATTAAAAATCTAATTTAAAATAGTGCTTTTATTGAAAATTGGCCTTGTTATCAGACATCTAATATCAATATTTTTGGTGTTAATCTGGAGACTACTGAAAGTACCTTGGGCTGCTTAATGGACAAGCGCTCTCTCTTGGAAGAAGTATGGCTCTTTGAGAAGAGAATGTTTTACATGTTTTAGACATGTTGGCAAGAAAGACAAGTCCTGACAGAAAAAAAAGAGCATCTGGCTTGGTAAAGCGGAAAGGCCCAGAAAAAAAAAAAAAGATTAACACTGAAGGTTAAACAATGGACTCGAACAATTGTGAGAACTGCACAGGACTGGGCAGTGTTATATTCTGTTGTGCATAAGTTCACTATGGGTTGGAATTGAACAGATAGTACCTAACAATAACCATAGAATGCATATATGTGTCTATACACATATAGGTAAGGAGGCCCACAGAGGCTTATAGGTCAGGCTACTAGCTTCAAAAGCAGTAGTTCAACTCCACCAACTACCCCAAAGATGAGGCCATATTCTCCAAGCCAGATTTATAGTCTCAGAGAACAGTTCTATTCTTATATGCATGCTTTCTGAAGTTGATATTAAAGAAAAAATTCTGTAACTATTTGTAAAATAGAATGTTCTTCATTTCTAAGCGAGGATGTGTAGCTCTAAATAAAAAGCAGCAGATTTTGTATCAATTTCTTTGTCAAAAAATAGGTGGCTCAGACTGAATCATTTCCAGCTTCACCACACTGTACCTCTATGAAGATGATGCCCTATCCTAATCGAGTCTCAAATGCAGACATGTCCTTCAAGCCTATTGAAGATAATTAAATATATATATATATACATATACATATATGCAATTAAAGTTGATCTTTTCTACTGTCCCTCATCATTCAGAGTCACAATATGAGATGTGTGCATGAGCTTTAGGAATTTTAACTCTGATATACAAATTAGGAGGAAATCTCTAATTTCTACCCATGACACTAGTTTCTTACAACTGAATAACATTCTATAGTTTATACATGCAAATATGTGAATTGTCTGGGGTAAAATGTATTATACAAGTGAAATTAGTGAATGTAGAAGCAACAATGGATATTATCCAATTTTAGTTGTTTTCTTTGTCGTTGGCCTGAAATAGGTCTTACTTTGGAATATAAATTAAAATATGAATATTCTAGAGATGGTCAGAAACTGAAGTATAAAGATTAACAACAGAGATAGCTTCATTATACTTATTCTCATTATCTTAACTTTTACAAGGAAGCCAAGATTACTAGCTAAGATAAATAAATTTTGATTAAAAAAAGTTTGAAATAATGTCTCTCATTGCCAGTATTTGTCATTGTTATCAAGTATCTAATAGCAACATTTTTGGCCTTCATATCTGAAGTTTACAGAGTATCTTAGATAGTATGGACTAGTAGGATCAGGAAAGAGAAGGAAGAGATGGGATATGGTGGGGCAGTTACACAATCTGGTTTCAATTTGAGGATTATGAGTCAAGGGCTGAGCCCCGGTGGCATAGTGGCTGTGCGCAGGACTGCAGCCCACTGGGATGGAGGTTCAATTCCAGCAGCAGCTCCACAGGAGCAAAAGCTGAGCCTCCTACTCCCACCACCAGAGAGCAGTGATGTCCAAAAAACAAACAAACAAAAAAGAGTCAAGGGGTGGAGTGTAGCCTATTAATCAAGCCATAGTTTGATGACCTCGTTTGGAGGCACGAAGCAGATAAATAGCTTGCTAGAGGTGGAACCCATACTCATTCCCTCAGAGACCTTGCAGCTGACAAGACACATGGAATTATGCTAATGCCCTGAATTGGGGGAGTCACATGGAGACCCCTGCCACTGGATTGACAAGATTCCCCACTCACTGGCCGGTGAACCTTCCTGCATTCAGCATAAATGCATATGTTTCATGAATCTGAAAAGGATTTCATAGATTGGTATGAGATGTATGGGCTATTATCAGACTTATGGGCTTTATCTGGACTGGGTTGGGATATTTTCTAAATGTACGATTACTCTACATAAAGCTCTTTCTTATGCATGAGCATCGATGAGTTTGTTTCTCTAGTCTACCTAGAGTAACACACATGGATTTTCTAGAAAAAAGAGGAAAAAGTTGCAAGAAAATTATGTAATTTATATTATGCAATATGTAATAATAAATATAATTTATTACTGGCTAATTTTGCTTACCTTTACATGTTATGAAAGAAGATTGTGAACAAATTAAATGAAAAGATATTAAATTTTTTCCACGAATTTTTTGAAGCCTCTTCCTACTTTCTTCATTCAGTTCAGAGTAAATTTATGCACTAAGAAAAGACACAAGCTATTCCTAGTATGTGACACAATATTGAATAATGTGCTAAACCAGGCAATCTGTTTAAGTGCTATTAAGTCATCTAGAATATGTGCTAATGAGTTAGCTAGTATAGTTATGGACTCTTTATTGTGCAATTTTCAGCTATACTGTGCTTTTACTGGTTTAATTCATATGGACACAATACTCACTAGTCATAAATTTCTGAAAACATTGCCATTGAGTCTATGCCAACTGAATAGTGACCCTTTAAGACAGGGTAAACTGCCCAGGTGGGTTTCTGAGACTAACTCTTTAGGGGAACAGAAAGTTTCATCTTTCTCTCATGGCATGGTTGGTAGTTTCTAACTATTGGGGTTATAGTTAGTGGCCCAAAGCAAAACCACTGTATCCACAAGACTCCCATCATAACTTTAGGGAAATAGAAAAATAAAAATAAGTCTAAACCTATCATTATATTAATCACCTCAATATTATATTTGTTTCCTCCTCTGGCATCCTCTGGACTATGAAGTTATCTCAAAATTTAGCATTTTAATTTTGTAGAATTGCACTCTTCTTTTTAATAGGATACATACATAAATAGTTTCACAGTACAAAAAAGGGAAAAGTATAACCTTAATATTGAATGGAAGCAATAATCTGTCAAAATCAGTTTCAAAAATGTATCTCTCATTTAATTTTGGTCCTAAAACCCTTGTTGTTTTCTTCCTATGTAGATTTAGATTATAGTGAATATTAAAATATCAGTATATATCAGATTACTTTTTTCTATACTTCAATAAGATAAAGTTAATACATTTGAGATCAGTTAGAATATGAAAATTTTTATTTAGAGAGTGCTTTCTCCTCACCTTCCCTTCAAAATTTTTATTTTATTTTTATGTTTTATTTTTAATGAAAAGTTGATACTTCATAGCTAGATTATCATTCCTTGGAGTTTCTTGGGAATATTTCTGTTCAACATATTTTCCATTGATAATCATTGTTTTCTCTATCTTGTAAATTACTTTTGACTTTTTTCCGGAAATTTATCCAGAGTCCATTTGTTTCTTAGTGGACACTTAAAGAACCATGGGCTTGAAAAATTGTTTCAAATCATCATTTGCCTATTTCAATGATATAAGTGATTTTCATCAAAATTTCCTATAATTCTGCCATGTAGTAAGTAGGGAGTGTGAAATATAAATCACAATTCTATCTTCAGTTCAACCTTTGGAATTAATGACTAAATTAAAAAAATATAGGCCATATACATGGATGAATTTTTTATGTGTCATCTCATATTTTGCTTTTTGCTCACAAAAGGACTGTAACAAGCAAGAGACTGTGGAGATGTTGCCAAATGTGTGTTTAGGAAGAATTTGTAAATAGAAAAAATATTCATCACTTAGTGGTAAAGGTTAAAATCATCAATGGAAAAGAAGAATGCTATTGATTTTCTGACAATGAGTACACGAAGTTGTTTTTTTTTCTCTTTAATATGTATATGTACTCTTGTAACTGTGGAGTGCTGGTTGCTTTGTGGGATTTTTCAGACGAGTGTGGGCTAAGTGACAAAATCTCTGAAAGCAAAACGAAAGCTTTAGTCATCACTCATGTGAGTTGTTATTTTTTCAGCATAACATGCAGCAACTTGATTTGTGAACATTTTTTGCAGCGGTGTCACAAGGATTCTGCTGGCATGCCATTTTAAAGAGAGTGTAGAAAGATTTCATTTTACTAAGAATAAAGCTGAAAAGAGATTTGAGTGTAAAATAATTTGTGGTATGCAGGGTGTGGTTCTAGCTTATCCCACCCCTTGAAAGTCTTAACTCATGTCCTTCATTCTTCATTATGCATTTGAAAAGGAAGCTATTTATATATTCGTATGAGATTGTCTGGTTTCCTCTAATATCAGCATTATTGAATGGTACCTCTTCTTATGGATTGTTCTGTTTTGTTTCATACAATTTCATTTTTTAATTTTATCTCTGCTCAATAACTGCACTAGATACTTTATCCATGCCTATGATTCAGACAGACTATTGCTTTCAGCAACGTTTTCCTTCTTGTGTTTGAAATCTGATAATAAAATATCTTAGAATGGAAACAGTATTTGAGGATCATGCTAGAAATAAATGAGTGACAGGTTTTTGGGGTTTTGATTTTACTTTTAATAATATAGACCCATATTATTTAAGGAGGCTAAAAAAATTCTGACCCTGAGTTGAACCTAATGAGTGAAAGTTCTGAAAACATTCCTCCAGAGATTTTCTAAAGCCTCATCAGACAATGCCTTAGGAAGAAATTTCCATTGAGATGTAAGGAGCCTACACAAATCCTCATGTAATATTGTGAGTTCATAACTGCAAGATTATGAAAAATCATAAGGCAGATTACTTTTATATAGTTGCATTTCTTTTTTAGACAATATAAGTTAATTTTTCAGGTAAGAGAATTCTCTCTGCCTACTTTCTCCCTTAAGCCTCTGACTGTTTTTTAACCTCTCTACTTATTTTATTATGCCACTGAATATTGGACCCTATTTTGATTTCTTCCTTTGTAAAAAGTAAGCAGAAAATTAGTGTAATTATCTATTATAAGCTATAAGTCTTTTATAACTATAAGAAGGGAGGCATGTTAACTGTGTGTAATTAAATTTGAGAATCTTCAAATTTTCCCTGAATTTAGCATACCTCTAAGTAAAACATCCACTATCTTTTAAGATGGTTTCATCACGGAATGCCTACTTTTAAACTGTACCTACATTTAAGCTAGATAATTCTTTCTGGCATTGAGATCATTGTTTATCAAGAACTAACTCTGCGAGTTGTGTCTCAAGCTCTGAGGGACTGCGGAGGGTGTCAGGGAAAAACCATGGGGTTTCACACCATGTCAGGAGACTCCTGGGGCTGGGATCCTTGGAGAACTACATCCAGATGAGAAGACTGCTCAGGTCATCAGCAAGAGAGGGGTCATTCTTAATGACAAAATGGAACCAATAAAAAGTCTGTGCATCTTATATTTTTCTCATGCCACTTGTGTATTTTTTTCCAATGATTTTATTGGGGGCTCTTACAGCTCTTATAACATTCAATACATCATTTGTATCAAGAGTATTTGTACACATGTTGCCATATTCATTTCCAAATATTTTCTACTTAAGCCCTTTGTATAAGCTCCTCTTTTCCCCTCCTTTTTTATTTTTCATAAATCATTTGATTGGGGGTTCATACAACTCTCATCATGATCCAGACATACATCAGTTGCATTTAGGGCACATTTGCACACTTGTTGCCATCATCACTCTCAAAGCATCCTCCCCCCACTTAGGGCCCCAGTACCAGCTCCCCATATCTCCCCTCCCCACCTCCCCCTCCCCATGAACCCTTAATAATTTACAAATTGTCATTACTTTTTCATGTCATACACTGTCCAATGTGTCCCTTCACTCACTTCTCTGATGTCCTATTTGTGCATTTTTATCTCACTTATTTCACTGGTTTTACTGTAATCCTGAGAGGAGTTCACTGGTGAATTATAAGTAAGTGATGGTGTTGGAAATTCAAAGCGAGGGGAAAGATTTATAACATGAGTCACCAAGTGGGAGCCTACTGATGAGGGAACAGAAGGAGGGGGGATTGAGTGTCAAGTCCTTCACTTTTTCTTTTTAGCTATGGAATGATCAACAACCATATTCAATATAGTCCGGCTAGGCAGGAGTGATGTTTTAACTTTCAGATACCTGTGGCCAGTGTAAATACAGATCCTATTATGCAGTTGTTTTCGGGAGCTTTAAGCTTCCCAAAATGCTCCTAAGTATTAATAGCTGTGTGAATTCTAATTCATCATGTAGAATTGGAAACCTTTTTCTGGCTGCCTCACTCTTATGCATCTGTGGTTGCACTGTAAGGTCTGTGAAAATGACACAGTGTGTCCTTCATGCTTCTCACAAATTCGCACAACCCCATGTTCTTGTTGGCACTCAAGAATTCATTTCTTGCACAGTGCGGTTACAAAGATGAAAAGCCAGTAGATGCCCTGCCTTCCTGTGGCACACAGCCTCACTGTGCAAACAGGCAAACACAGCAGGAGGACTCTTGATGCCTGTAATATTGGCGGGGGTCACAAGAGCAAGTGGGACGTAGCCATTAGGTTGATCTTTCAAAAAACAGGGATGGTGGGATATTGTGTGTGTGCGTGTGTGACCTTTAGCACCAGAGGCTACACTGTGGCAAGAGGCAAAACCTGAGTTAGCACTCTCAGTTCCTCAGACCCTAGAGAAATTCCCTGGAGACAGGGTGCGTTTTTACCCCATGTACCAATTATGCTAGCATGGTGCCTCAATTTCACAAAACCATGTGAAAATCCCAATTCATATTTTTTTCTTGCCCTACAAAGCATGATGCAAACTGACTTACAAGTTTCCTAGCAATAGTGAACAGACCTTCTGGGAGGAGACAATAAAATTAAAAGGCAAATCATGAATTTCTTCTTTTTTTAAGTGTAGAAATTTTGTTTTGTTTTGTTTTGTTTTGGAGGGGACATCACTGTCCTCTGGTGGGAGTGGGAGGCCCAGCCTTGCTTCTGGAGAGCTGCTGCTGGATTTGAACCACCAAGTCAATGAGCCACAGTCCTATACTCAACCACTGGAGCTCAGCCCATAGAAATTATTTTTAAAAGTATTTGGCATATACTAAAATTCAATAGTTCAATCCCATCAAGAATAGTTGTATAATCATCACCAAAGTCAGTCTTAAAATATTTTCTTTCTTCGTGTACTCAGTGTTATTAGCACCCCACCCCAACCTCCCCTGCCATACCCTGAAGGAACCACTTCTACAGTTGCCGTATCTGTAGGTTTACCTATCTTAGATTTCATATGCAGAAAAAAACATTAGATAAAACAAAACTAACAATAAAAAATGTAAAACAAGCAAAAAACTCAATGAAAAAGACAGCAGAAATAGTAGAACAAATTCAAAATGTATCAAAAGGGAGCTCAAATGATAAGGTGCTAAATTTTAACTACATCTGCAATCATCCACTTTCCAGTGCACTTGGCTTGAGAGCAAAGCTATTCACCTCCCCTTCATGGGAGAAAGACTGAGCTTCCTAATTTTAAACAACGTGTCTCAGAAACTCTGGGGAGGTTTTTGACTTGATTGCAGGGAGCTTTGGATTTCCCCTTCACTTTAAAAAAAATTAATGAAATAATTTTAAAATGGGCCAAAAGGCCTATCAAATGATAAAATAGTCCATTTTAACCTAACTACATCTGTCATAATCTACAATGTCCCCTTTCCTCTCACATAGCAATTCACAATTCTCTCAGCTTTACTGTCAAGTGGGAGTCGATTTTCTACGAGTTTCTTAATCCCTGGGTGGACTGTTTGTAAAATATATATAACCCTGAAGTTATTTACATGAAATTTGTTCGTAGTCATTGCAAAAATGATTCCTATGTGAAAAAAAAAACAGATTAATGGGAAACTAAGAAAGGTTTACTTAAAAAAAAAAGGGGGAGGGAGGCGGCTACCATGTAATCTGATGCAATGCCAATATGCTCCTAGCAAAATGATTGAAGGGAGATTTGAAAACTAGGAGTTAATATAATATCTGTATTATAAATACTTAATCCCATTGTATTAACAGTCAGTAAACCCATTATTGCTAACAATTATACCATGTCTCTCTTTTCAGTTTGTCCATCTATTCTCTAACACATTAATTTTATTCTTGTGGTTTTTTTTATTCTGATACTCCCCTTGATTCTTCATATTATCCATAAACTCAAGCAAATTGTTTTTTCTTCTACTGTCCATCAGCTCTCTCCTTTTAATTCCTTACCCAGTCTAGGATTCTGTTAATATAGTAGTTTGTAAATATAATCATTCCACTGAAAATCATCTAGAAACTCTTGCCTTTTTCTACTTGTACTGTAATTATGTAATAAAAAGCCAGTTGTACCTAAGTCAACGCTATACAACTCAACTTAATATTAAACACCTCCTCTAAGCCTCCACCTAGTGCAGTCCTGGGAGGTAGAAGGTTGCACGTGGGGCTGCTAAGGCAAGGTTAGCAGTTGGAAACCTCCAGGAGCTAGGCGGGAGAAATGAGGCCTTCTGCTTCTGTATCGTGGGCAGGCTCAGAAGCGCACAGGAGTAGTCCCTCGCTCTCCTAGAGGGTCGTCATGTGTTGGCATGAACTCGAGGATAGTCTTTGAAAGCCCCACATCATAGCACTGAAATATTCACGCAGCTGGGATGATTGATCATATTTAAAATTCATTTTCATAAATGTGATGCAGCTAAGAGTCAGGGATTCTCTCTGCCCTATGTATTCTTTCAATGATAACTTATCTTGCAAGATAAGTGAAACTTATTTCCCTGAATCCCTCACACCCTCAAGGGCATCATTAAAAACAATTCTTGAAATGCCATTCATATAATTACTTGATGGCCCTTCCAAACCTCTTCCTCACTTTGCTAGCTGGTGGCACCGAGCTTTAAACCTTAATTGTCTCTTCATCTTTAAATGAAACCTACAAGTCAAACTGTAACTCTCTCAGTCTTCCAAGGAGGAAATATTTCTCTTTCTATCAAAAGAACTAACTGTCCATCCACCTTTGTTCTAGACTCCCAAACACTTTTCTCACGAGATATGCCATGCCAATGGTTCTCATAACTTCACCTTCACCCTCTCCAAAGGGATGAGATCATCAGCATAATCTTAAAAATTCTAGTCCTTACCACAACCATTCCCTCCCCACTGTACTTTCCCCTGGAGACTGTTCATATTCTATGCACACCCACACACAGTCTTCCCCCCCCCCCCACACACACACATACATCTTCTCATAAAGATAACATCTGCATTTTGGCTTGCTTTTTTTTCATTTGGACTTAATTTAACAATTTTCCATTTGTTCTTTAACACCATCCAACCAAGTTTTAACTCTGTGTAATTCCACTGGAGTCAAGATTGCCAATGACATCCTTATTGGCAAATTCAAAAGCCTTTATTTTGACTTTGGAGAATATACAACACAGTTTGACCTTTTACTACTTCTTGAGAATTCCTTGTCTTTGTCACACTCTTTTGGTTTGCCTCCAGCTTCCCAGAATACTCACTGGCTGATGATCTTTTCTCAAATTTTACAGAGTAGACTTTCTCGATGTGCAGTCTTAACCTCCTGTCGTCTCTATTTACATTCTCTACCTGGGAGACTGAATCCATTCCCATAGTTTTAAACAATAGCTCCATGCTGGTAACTTATAATTTTACTTCTTTAAGACCTCACATCAGTGATCCAGATTTGTATTACTAACTATCCCTTTGATACTTCCAGTGGGACATCTTAAAAGAAAACTCAAAATTAAATTATCCGAAACAAAACTCTTGATTAGATTTCAAATGAATCCTCTCTCATTCTGAATAAATGGTGTTGTGGTCCACCGAGTTGAAAATCCAGAGATGAGAGTTATTTTTATGCCTTTGCCTATGTTACACACATCCTCCTTTACTCTCACCCACACTGCATCACAAGGAGCTCAATAATTTACCTTCTAAATATATTTTTATCCACACAACTCCATCACTAACTTACACTAGCATAACTCCAAGGGGTTCTGGTGATACAGTGGAGTATTCTTGTGCTGCTACCCCCAAAGTCAACCTTTCAAAGCTACAAGTCATTCTGTGGGTAAGTTAGGTGGGGTCCTTATTAGTCACCATTGACTCAATGGCAGCAGAAGTGATGCCCCAGGGGGTTGATGGATAACTTTCTCCAACATCAAATAGAAATGCTCTCTCTCAGTTCAACCAGAGAAAAACAAACCATAGATATACAAAAGGGTTTGGGGTTTGCGCTTATTCCTGCCCCAATCTAAGAACAATAAGTTCTTCTGACCTGGATGTACTTGATTCCTGGCTTCATGAAGAGGCCACTGAAGATACAGAATTGTAGTAAAATGTGGTGAAAAAAGTAGCTGGTGCCATGCTTTCAGAAGGAAGAGTGTCTGGGGTTTTAAAAGTTGGTTTCCAACTGTGACAGTCATGTGCTTATGCTAATTTCATGATTCAGATGTAGGAGTGGAGTCTAGCCTGTTAATCTGGAGATAGCCATTGAGTAGCCAATGAGGCCTCCAAGTGGGCATGGCTTTCTCTTGGGGAATCTCATGATATTTCCCTCGTGGAGATGAGAAGCTATCTCACCACTTGTTGGGAGTTAGTCTCAGAGACGATGAAGTGTGGACGAAATAAGAAGGCAGCATCCGAGGCTGCATTAGCTAGAGGAGAGGTCACGCGGCCTTGCCTTGATGAAGCCAGACCTCTGAAGCTGGTGAAGCCATGTGGAGGGCCCTGCCAGTGCTGAGTTGCCTCTGCTGCCACTGGATCTTGTTGATGGACCCTGAGTCCTGCAAGTAAGGAGTCATGGTGAGACCCCTGTTAGCACTGGGACTCTGCACCCACTGGCCTGTGACTTTGTGAGTCAGAAGGAGACTTTACAGAGTAATATTGGGCATATGGGCTAGTATTGGACTTATGACATTGAACTGGACTGGGCTGGGATACTTTCTCAATGTCCCATTCCTTTCGTATATAAATCTTTTCCTTATATTCATATGCACATTTATGAGTTTGCTTACCCGAACTAAAACACCAACAAGCAGATTTCTAAGTGAAGTATCAATCAAGTCCACATAAAAGAAGCACGCCAGCCTGTGGGAGGCAAGGACTGTAAATAACATAACCCACATCGAAAGGAATATATAGTATCTGAGTTAAATTGTGAAGACCTGATTTATAGGTGATGGGTGACAGTGGAAGCCCAAAATCCATTTGCAGGGGCCACACATAGATTCACTCTGATTATAGTTGAGGAACGTGCATGGCCTTATTGTCAGACAAAGAGCATTGTGGAATTGACTGTAGTTAGTTTGAAATATAATATTTTATCATTTGATCTCCCTTTTGACCCATTTTAAAATTGTTTCAGTTCCAGAAAGAAAGGTGAATGGGTAATACATGTGTATTACTCCTCTGGTGACTTACCTCTGACCATAGACCAAGGGTGTGAATGGTCTTGCTAACACTCAGAGTGCATTGGGAGAGGGTGTGTGGTGGGATGAATTGTTGCAGGTGCATTTGATGGAAGTTTAGGATCTGATCATTTTATCTGTTTGCTTCTGTTTAAATTTGTTCTGGTTTTTAACATTTCCAGTTCCTTTTAGATTTAGATTTTTATCTATTTTACTTTGTTATATGTTTTAGCTTTTAAAAAAATAGTTGTTTGTATACTAAATCCAGGATAGGTTAATCTATAGAGACAATAACTGTATTGATGGTTTCTTGGGGGGTTTTAGGGGGTGTGGGGGCAAATAGAGCTAAAAATGATGAATACAAGAAAGAAGAAATGTTGTGGTGATGATTATACAATTCTTTTTGATGTGGTTGAACTATTATATATGTTAATTCATAGCCAATAAAACTCTTAAAAAATAAAAACTCCAGTAAACTCAGATAAAATACAATGCTACATACACCTAAGTAGTATTGCATTAAAACCAACTCTATTCTCATTATTACCACTCCTTCCAAGGAAAAGTCTGCATTGACATATAGGTCATATAAGAAATAGGTACACAGCACTAAGTCACTAGAGCACACTTTGATAATCCTCTAAAATTATTTTTGCCTCTGTATTTAAACCCAGATAAAATCAAGTGAAAATTAAGTGAGTAAAAGGAAAAGAGTTGTGTAAGTTGTGATGTATAATATCTAATGACACAGTGGAATACATGTGGTCTGCTAACCAAAAGGTCAGCAGATTGAAACCAGCACTCACTCCATGGTAGAGAGATGGGACTGTCTCCCCTCGCAAAGATTTATTATCTCAGAAACCCACAGTGGCAGTTTACTCTGTCCTTAAAAACATTTTGAGCAGAAATTAAATCAAAATCAGTAAATTGCAATGAATTTGTCAATTCTGGAAATGTTACTCATGTTCATTAGGTCTTCAAACCAACTGAATTGATTCATTTTCTTGTGAAGTCTATTAGATAGCTCATTCTGCAGCTTATTATGACCATGAGATTTACTAGGTCTCATTTTAAAGAAAAAAAATTCTGGAGGGAGTAAAAGAAGTCTTACATGTTAAGAAAGAAATAGGAAAAAATATTTTTAGATTCAGTTCTTTCAGTTATGAATTTGTTGGGGGATTCTGATTGAAACCTCCTACTAATATGTACTCGTATGAATACAGAGAATTGTTTTAAATGGAAAATTGGTAGGTCCTCGATTGCTTTTCAAGATGCTGAGTAAACGAAAACATGGTGTGCTCCAGGAACATGGTTGATGATGGCTAGAGCCAAGAATGGAGGAAGAGACCTCAGACCAGTGCAGTAAAAGTCACTGTGCTTTGCGTTAAGCTCCGCTCGGTGTGGATGTGCTCCTTGTTCTTCAGTGCCAGACCCCTGGTGCCCTCATGTAGCTAATAGTGAAATTGTGTAAGGTGAAGAGCGGATATTTTCCATAAAGCTCCAGACCAAATATTTGCAGCCTGAGGCAACTATTAGCTGTTAACAATCAGTGAACATTCACTGCATTCCAGAACTAGCACAAGTACCATGTGTAGTATTTCATTTAACCTCATGCAGCACTCTCATGTAACTCTACCTTTGTGGTCCTTTAATTGACATTAAACTAAGAGCCCAGCAGCTCAATGCAATGTTTCTAGGTATAGGACAGAATGAGAGTGAATTTTCCTCAGAGTTATACTAACATTGACATGTGAACTGCAGTTTGTGTGTTTAATATAGGCCATCTTGGTTGAGTATTATCTGTGTTGCTTTTTAATAATCTACTAGGTAAAACTATGGCACAAAAAAGGGATATAGGTGGTGTAATAAGATACAGTAAATGACAGAGCTAGTATCTGGTTTAAAGACTGCCTGGATCATAAGCTATGTTATATTAACACAAAGAGAGACAACAGAATGGGTAAAGGTCTGTCTGCCTCTCCTTGTGTATCAACAAATTTACTCACAGGTAGGCTAGATTCTCAAAATTGTCCTCCACGTAAGTATATGCTGTGATAGAGCTTAAATTCTAAGCAAGTGTTTACAGAGGATTCTCCAATTTATTTTGAGTCACCACCTAAATGCAGCCTCCACTGAGTTTTTTAATCATTGACCAATCATGTTAAAGTGCTTAGGAGCCATAATGTCTTGGTGACTCCCTGAATATTGGCTACTCTCTGAAAGATCAACAATAGGAAGATTTAAAACCTTAGAACCCCAAAGAGGCAATTCTACTAAGTCCTAAAAGGTAACTAGTAGTCACAATCAACTCAGTTGCACAGAATATGAGTTTATAAAACACGCTGCCCTCAGATAATGTTTGCTGGGACACTTTGACCAGACCGGGGAGGGGCAATTTCACCTTCTGCCTCAGGGGTTTGTCTGGGTATACTCTTTATGGAAATGAACTCCTTTGGGATGACATTGGGCATGACCATGACTTCATGCTGTCGATCTCCTTTCTCCAGAATATTTTTCTTTTTGTTGTCTTGTATTTTGCTTATTTGGACTTAATACAAAAGTTTCTAATATGAGAGTTTCAATTTGGAGGAAGAAGTTTGCAGAAGGCTACAGATAATAATAGAAGCCTCAAATCCTCTCTCCAATGAATTGTGTCTTCCATGGATTCATTCTGAAGGAGCCGGGTGCGGTGTGGTTATACATAGGGCTGTGAACCCAAGGTCAGTATTTGGAAACCGTCAGAGCTCCTGAAGAGAAAGAGCAGACTTTCTTCTCCTGGAAAGACTTACAATATCAGGAATCCAAAGAGGGCTGTTTTATCTGTCCTGTAGGGTCCACTCAATGGTAATGAATTTGGTTTTGTTTTTTAATATCTTCTGACTATTAGCTGGTAATGTGGACAATGTTGCCTTCAGGCAGAATGCTTTAGAAAGTGGGTTGCTTCCACTCCCTTAACCAGCCCTGGCAGGAGCAGCCTCTCTTAAGGACTTACCTAGGTGTGTCCTTGATGAAGATCAGGCTAATGTGGTCTCATAATCATGAGTCATGCCTGCCTAAATTGAAGGACCGTGGACCTGTCTTGTGAAATCTTCTGTCCAGCGGTATAGGTGTGTCCCAGTAACAGTCTCGTTCCCATTTTTGTCTCCTCCCCCCATCAGCTGTGATGTATTGATTGATCAGTCACCTACCATGCTTTAAGACAGTTTCCTTTGACTACCCATGTCCTGTTTAAATCATCAATTCTCAGGAAACTAAGGATGACATTATGACCTCCTACTAACAGTCCCCTTCTTCCAGATGAATCATTTTTTGTCTTGTCCTTCTTGTCCTATTTAAGACAAAATAAATATTTTCCCGAAGTTATCTTTGAGACCCCCTTTATCCCATAAAACACAACATATTTGAATTTGAAGGTCTAGTTTAACTCTTGACTTGTAATCCAGTAAATTATAAAACTTGTCAACTGAATTCGAGTGTTTCTAGTGAAATCCATGCTTTAAAAGAAACAGTACCGCTACAGGATAGTGGGCATCAGTGGGCGCTCAGTGTTGAGGATGGGAGCATAGATGAAGGGATGAAATGCTACAAAAATGGATCTAACTTAATAAGTGGTAATGGTAAATGATAAGCCTGTACTGTCCTTTTCTGTTTACAACAGAAAGCCAGTCATCTAAGTTAACTTTAATTGAGATGGAAGCTGTGGAGATCAGAGTATAATTCTGTTCTTATGGTATCCTTAATGCAAATCAATAGTGAAGAAAATCATCCTTAAACTGTGAATCTTGATTTGCACTATGGGCTCTAATCTTTCCTTTGTCTGACCCAACTATTATCTTTCCTTAATACAGATCCCCACCATTAAAGTCAAATGAACCCCTTTCCTCTGTTTGAACTGAGATTTTTTCAAAAAGCCATTGACACAGAAAAGAAAATTCTTTTAAATGACGTAATGGTGCAAACAGTCAGGAAAGTAAGAAGAACAATATAATTAAAACCTCCAGACCCAGGCTCTGGGTTTGTCATTGTTTACATTTTGTGCTATTTGCTTTGTGGTACATTCTTAAGAACAAAATCGTTAGAGATGCATTTAATTCCCACTCCACTCATTGGATGACTAGCCCCAGAGTCAGCAATTCAAATTTCCCAGCTGGTCCACAGGAGAGGTCGGTCACTTTCTCCTCCTTTAAATATTTACAGCCCTAGAAACCCACTCTTACAGAGTCACAATGAGTTGGAATCCACTTTATAGAGGTGAGGTATTTTTTGTTTTGATATTTGCTTCCAACCTGAACTTTTTGTGCCTCTATCTGTTCTGATTTTGAATGTATACAACGTAGTTTTAAATCTATGTCACTTTGAAGAATAAGGTAGGCATGACTAAAGCCATGATATTTTCAATTTCATCATTAGCTCATCCCAAGCTATGATATTTTTAATCAATTCATACACATGCAAATACTAGACAATGAATAGGAAAGACTGAAGAATTGATTCATTTAAATTATGGTATTGCAAGGAGTCCTGCAAACACCACTGTCTGCCAGAGAATCAGCAAATCTATTTTAAAATAAATACAACCAGAACTCTCATAAGAAGTGAGAGTGGACAGACTTTACTGAATGTGCTTGGAACTTAGTATCAGGAGAGACTATTCCCAGGGAAAAAGGCATCATACTTTTAAAGGCATCATACTTGTAAAGGTCATTTAAAAATGGAAAGGCCCTTGATAAGATCAATTGGCACAGTGTGCTCAAATATCACGATCATGAGAATGGGGCAAGAGCTGGCAGTGTGTCCTTCTGTTGTATAGGTTACTGTTTATTCTATTTTATGAATCACCTTTATGGAGCATTTACCTATCTATTTTCTATTGGTAACTCTTATTTTTTGTTGATAAACTCTATTTTTCTTTTTTAAAACTTTTACATATGATAGCTAGGGATATTCAGTTCTTTACATGAGTTGCAAATTTCTCCTGGTTTTTTTATTTTTTTAAATCATGTCTTACAATGCATATGTTTTATCTTTAATTTCCTTTTTACCTTGTGTGATTTTTTAAAAGAACCTTTCCTTACTTTAAAGTGTTATAAAATTTCTCCTTATTTTCTATATCATTTAAATTTTCTTTCTATCTGTTTTTTTAATTTCTCTGTAATATGGTATATGATTTTTTGCCCCCAGAAAGAATCTAGTCTTATTATTTTGGAAATTGCAAAATTGTATGCCTGTGGGTTTGTTTCTTAGAGACATTTTGTGTGGATGTGGGGTTCAACTTATGTGCATTCGAGGGACACAAAAGATGTAACCTTTTCTGTAGACTGCCCAATGTCCCAAACTCTTGTTTCACACATCCTGCAGAGTTTAAGATGCAAATCAAGGGTAAATCTGATACCAGATAATCCAAGATGTAACAATTTAAATTCAATATGTCTATTCTTACATAAGTTGGCCTTACAAGAATGTTTTTTATCTTCACATGTTTGTAGTATGAAGACTTAAATTAACCAATATCTCTGTCCTCCTGCCAAGCAATATAATGATAGTGTAATGGTAAAACTTCAGTTACCTTTGCTATCACTTTTGATTGGCTAATATTTTAATTCAATTGTACTTTGTTGTTTAAATTTGTTTAGATATCTTAAAAGCATGAAAAATCAAATATGCCTCTTTGAACTTTAAGGTGGGCCTGATCTACAACTTTGAATTTTTGAATACCTCATTTATACAAAAGTTGGACATTGACTAAGAAAGACAAAACAAGAGTTGATACATTTGATTTTTAATAGTATTATTTGTGTGAATTGTGTTGGATTTATCATGGATTGCCATAGGAATGAATAAAATGATCCTAGAAAAGTATTGGCAGAAGACTCCTGAGGAGCAAGCATGGATCTAGAGAAGACGCCAATTTCTGGAGACGGAAATCGTATTTAGTAAACTAGAGGAAAAAGAAAACCCTTCCATGAGATGGATTGACGCTACAGATTGTAACCGTGGGCTCAAACAGAGTGCCAACTGTGAGCATGGCATGGGACCCAGCAGAGTGGGGTTCTATTGGACATCAGTACCACGGACCACCAGAACAAGAACAACAACCACAACAACAATACTGCCATGGAAAAGACTACAACCCAAATTCTCCTTAAGCGAGAGGAATAGGACATTTTATCAAATGTACTTTTAGATATATGATCAGGAGGAACCATCCCCTGTAAAAGCTCACCATGCTAAGGAGAGGGTCAGTGGAACATGGGTACCATGGCTGCAACATGGCCTGAAACCGAGCCATGCTGGGGAGGCTGGGTGGACTGGAGCGCTACGGCCTAGTGCTGCCTGGGAACAGATTCAACCCAACAACACTTACATGAACTGATTCGCTTATTATATTTTTGTGTGTTCATGTTCTCTCTTTGGCAATTAGTCTTGAACAAATTGTACCATGGTACCTTTTAGTACTACAATCTGTTTATTTTAGTTGAAACTTTAATTATGTTACGCTTACTTTATAGTGAAATCTTAGGTTGAGGTACAGATTTAGTTTGGCCATGATTTCCTCTCCACATTCTAAAGATATCTTATTGTCTTTCAATGTTATTGTAAATGAAATCTACTCCCACCCCAATTTTTGCTTACTTTTAAGGTATTCTTTTCAATTCAGTTGTTTTTGTTTTGTCAGTTCTCAGTGTCACTCTTCTCTCTTTAGTATACAACATTTTACTCTGCTGTGTCTAGATAATACTCTTTTATAAATGTCTTCTCTCTTATTTATTTTGTAATTTAATATACCTTTCTATGATCGATTCTGGAATCTTCTCAGGTGTTATTATCTTCCATTCGCTCTTTTCTCTCCACTTAGAACTTGGAGGGCGTGTATAGGGTTTTTTCTCTGTGGTCATCAATCTTTTCATTTCTTTTTTTCTTTTTTTTAATCTATCCTGAATAACTCTCTGAGTTCAATATTCTGGCTCGCTCATTGCATTTTCAATTATGTCTAACCAAATTCTTCACATGTATGCTATGATTTAATCCCTAAATGATTTTTATTATTTTAGAAGTTCAATAAGATTCTTTTTAAAATCTCTTTATGAAGATTTTTAAATGTACCTCTATGAAACTTATCAAACATACAGAAGAAGATAAGAGTACTTATTATGACTTAAAGGCTCACTATTAGACCCTCGATGTAGTTTAAGATGTAGAAAGTTGTAAGATGTCTGTCTGGGTGCTTTCTGTCTCATTCTTCTGATAGCTACCTTCAGAGGCAGTCACAGATATCTAAGATAAAATTATTTAAAGTTGTTTTTCAGTGTTTTACTTCTACTTTTCAATGTTATTTTAATTTTTGGATTTTGTTATTCTTAAATTTATGTACTTCATGATAAATATCTGTATTACATCTCATTCTACATTTTAAGTGGATAGAGAACTGAGATATTTTTTATATTGGTGAACATATGAGGATGTTTTTGAGCATCTCTGTATTTTGCAACAATATGCATTCCAATTTGCATTTCATGAGAATTTCCATTAGCATATATCCTAGCACAACTTTCTATTTCCATACTGTTGCATTTATAGCAATAAGCACAAATAAAATGCTTATTCTGTGCTTTTAATTTTTGTGTTTCTAATTGCTAAGGAAGCTGAGTATCTTTTTCATGTATTTTCTTGTTGCTCATTTTTTTAACAGTGGTAAATATTCACTGGTAAACAATGATATGTTTATGTAATCAGTCAAAAAGAAAAGAAAAGAAAGAAAATAGTTCACCTCCACAGGGAAAAACTCTGAAAAATAATACAGTCTCTGAAGCCTCTGTAAGCTGTTAGAGTTATGAGAGGAATTTCTACATCTTTGTTGTATGAACTGCTTCCAAATATGCTCCTGTTTTCACTTGTTGAACATAACAAAGTACCCAAATTAAGTGCAATTTAATCTACCTGTCTTTGCTTTGCTTAAAACTAATCAGAGTATTGGAAAGGCTTTTTCCATACCAAACTACAAATTATATATGTGAGGAAGGCATCTACATTACATTTAGGCTTTTGAAACAAAAAAGGCCTAGCAAAAATGAATGTATTTATAAAAGGAACAAATACAATTTGGCATTATATTTTTCATATTATTATGAGAACAAATGAATATACTTAGCATATGCTCCAACATTAACACGACTACCCATGGATTCTGCATCCTAGATTGTCATGTCAGTGTATGTATGCAACCAAATTTTTGTTTCCAGGAGATCTACAGCTTCATCCTTCATTCTTTCAATCTCACCCTCTTCTGTCAAACTATGCGATCGCCAAAAGCCAGCTAACAAGTCTAGACAGCATATGCACGTTTTCTTAGCAAGTGAGGACTGCCTTTATTTCAGCTTTAATAAAGAATATTTTCTAAGGAAAGATATATTGAGAAACACTCTATAAGCTTTCAGAAACTTCTTTTTAGCTTATTTCTCTCATATAAAAGAAAACATGATGCTAAAAATGATAATGACACATTTAGTTTACCTTATCTATTTTACTTGAAGCTTAACTAAGTCTTAGGTGAGGCAGACGTTTAATTTCACTGTCCACCAGAAATGGGAAGCTGAGGGTTACAGGCATTTCAATATGACTTGATGTGAAGTAAACAGAAATAAATGAAGATATTGTAGAAATGAGAAAAGCTTGTGAAAGTCAATTATTATAGTTGATTAAAATTTTTAGGATATTTTGGTGTCATTTCTTGAAAGCTAGCATATCCATTTTACTACTGAGTCTAACTCGCACAGATATTTAACTTGGCAATGTAATGGGAAGCTTGAAAATTTACATCTACATTCTTACCAGTGTTCAGTCGTCATTCTAGGACATTTCTTACTTTTGGTATGCCATCTGTTCCCTGACTATAGGGGACCTCTTGTTTGTTAATAAATTTTGTTCTATGTTTTACATGGGTCATCTTTTGAATTCCACACTCTTCCACATCCTGGGCAGGTCCCATTGAATTGCAATGCCATTATAACTAACAGCAGCAAAAACATTGAAAGTTCACACATTAGATTCTGTCTCCAACCGCCATCTGCGTGTGCTTTCTTTGTAAACCTGGCACATTTAAATGGTTGCCACGCTCCTTTACATAGAAGGGCTTCTCTGTGGTTACTTGAACTGTGTAATAGATTATTGTGGTAGTTACAAAATTTCACGTCAACTTGAAGATATATAAAAGTGTAGGGATGGTATTGAACCTACCAATCTGGTCAGAACCTAATGGTGACTCTTTGTGGGCATGGCCTTCTCATAGAAAGAGTCATGGGGACCTCCCTCTTTGTATGCATTCACCTTCCTGCTGACGTACCCTGATGCTGCCAGGGCACAGCGGATCCACAGGCCTCTGCACCCTCTAACCTGTGATCTTCTGAGCTGTACCACATTGCTGTGACTTCATGAGTGTGAAGAGGGCTGATGGAATCCTGTCAGACTTGTGGACTTGAGCTGCCCTGGGTTGCAATGTTCTCTTGATAGATGATTACTTCTTGATATAAAGCTCTTTCTTCCACATGAATCAGTGCCAATGGATGTATTTCTGTAGACAACTCAGACTAACACTTGGACTAAAGTTATCCCCCAGACTTTGTCTTCGGGAAAGAAAATTTTAGATTCAACTTGCACTTGAATATACACTGCAGATGCAGAAATCAGGAGCACTGGTGGCATAGTGGCTATGAAGTGGGCTGCAAATTGAATGGTCAGTAGTTTCCACCATCAGCTAACCCAAGGGGAAAGATAAGACTTTCTACTCCCAAAGAGCTACAGTCTGAAAACTCACAGGGACGGTTCTACCTTGTCCTGCAAGGGTGCCATGAGTTGGAATCAATGCACTGATAGCAAGCCTGGTTTTTGTGCAGAAACCACTGCTACCTCCTATTACATCCTGCCACATTTCTCTTCACGATATGAACCCTACAGTGTGGCTGTTTATTTTGTACTCATTTCCATGTGACTGACACCACTGTCTATGAAGTTACTGCAAAGAACTCAGAACATGCACACGGGTATTAAAAGCAACACACTGCAATTGAATTGATCGCAGCTCACAGCAGCCTTATAGACAGAGAGGAACTGCCCCTGCAGGTCTGTGAGATGGCAGGAGTGGGAAGCTCAGCCATCATCTCCCACACAGGGGTGGGTGCTTACAAACTGACTTCTGACCTTGCAGTTAGCAACCCAACGTGGAAATCTCTCTATCACCGGGGTACCTATATTGAATATATTATGTGATAAATCAAGATGCATATCCTCATCATAATTCTATTGTTTAGTTAAAATTAATTATCTCTTCGAAATGTGCTTTCTTGAAAGCAATTCTTGTAAAGATCATTGATGGGATTATTTTAATAGCCAACAATGGATTGCTATAAAAATATGATTTACAAATTGGAAAATCCTCAAATGGCTTAGTGGGAGAATATGAGAATAGATTCAGAATTAAGCCACTCATGTCACCTGTTTAATTTCAAGCCTTTAGGACTCCAGATGCTATATCTTTTAATAGCCAGGCACCAGCTTTTGTGTTCACCACATCTGCTTATGCACCCATTTTACCTTCAAGGATCATTGTGGGGAGGGGGCGGGGGGGGGCGTGGGGATGCCATTTTGTTAGAATAGTGTTCTTTTATTGAGTGAGTGTATGAACTGAGACTCAATGCCTGTCTGCAGCCTCGGTGTATTACTTATAAATATATGTACATATCTATGTAGGTAGGCCGATACTTCTAGCAGTCATCCCACAGTGAAGCAAGAAGGCCACATGGAAGAAGCACACATCCTGGTGCGATTATTGGGACTAAGAAATGGGCATCAGAAGATTCATAACAAACAGCAAACAAACAAAAATGCATTAGTGAGAGTGAGGGGTTTGGAGTGGGGACCCATAGCCCATCTCTGAACAATGGAACATTCCCCCATAGAGGGGTCGCAAGTAGGTGAAGAGTTAATCAGGGCACAGTACAGCACCAATGAATTACACAATATATCTCTGATCCTTTGAAGTCTCCCCATCCCCCACTATCATGACCTCTGTGCTTCTTCCCACTCTGGAATAGATAGGAGTGTATACATAGGGATAGCCAAGAGAGAAAATTCACAACACACGGAATCCAGGGACAGGGATGGGCATAGCAATACCAAAAGGGTAGGGGGAATGGCCCCTTTTTTGGGGAGGAAAGGGGTACCAATCACAATGAAAGACACATAACCATATACCCCCAGGGAGAAATACAACAGAAACCAGAGGGGAAGGGAGATAGTGGTCAGTGTGAGATATGAAAATTATAATCTACCATCTATCCTGGGGCCATGAGGGTGGGGAGAGGAAGAAGGAGGGAAAAGAGGAGCTGATGATCCCAAGGACTCAATTGACAGTAAATGTCTAGAAAAGAATAATGTATTAATATGTCAGCTACAATTGATATATGTTTTGTAACAAGAGTTGTAAGAGTGCCCAGTAAAATTATCTAAAAAAAATCGACTCATGCTTTCTTTATATTACATAGTGTATTCCCTAAACCAGCTATAAGACAAATAATAAAAATCATCTCTAGACTCCTAATTAATATATTTAACTGATTAACAATAAGTACCTGCAAAACTGGAGAAATCTGAATATGGTCAATGGATTGTATTGAAGTTAATTTCTTACTTGACGTTATAGTATAATATTTCACATTGATATCATTTTGAGAGACTCAGTTCACAACATAATGAATCTTCACTATTTCTTGCAACTATTTCTTGCACTATTTCTTGCAGGTGAATCTATAATGATCTCAATATAAAAACCCATTAGCTATACCTCCTCTTTTAGACACAATTTTGAATTATGTCCCTCTCGGCCTAGGGAATAAGCTCTCTCACTACCATGGAGTCAAGGCCGACTCACAGCAAACCCCTGTGGGTTCCCCTTTACAAGAGGAGAAAGCCTGTGGAATGGGGAGCTGCTGGTGATGCCAAACCAACACAGTTGGCTATTTATTTTGCACTCATTCACATGTGACTTACAACGGGTCGACCATGCAGACTGCAACACCATATGTGAGAATTACACCTCTAGGACTCCAAGGGGGCAGAGAGGAGCACCACATATTTACTTCACAAATTTCCCACGTCAGAACGATTTTCCCAATAAACACACGGGCAAAAGAAGTAAATTCTATTTCTCCCTTTTGTGGGAGGCTTGCAATAAATCCATGAACTTTCCAAAAAAAAAAGAGACCACAACCCCAGTTATTCTTTCCTTTCTTGTGCTCAGCAGTCCTGGGGACAGTCCCTGTCTGTGTGTCTAAAGAGCCTGCTGTGTTAATGACAGCCACACCTGTGCCGGCTCCTGTGCAAACTCAGCCCCCTCCCAGAGCAGCTGAGAAATTCCTTCTGCATGGTGTTTGTCAGAAAGCCTGCAGGCTGTCGGCCACCGGGGAGGGGGCTGGGGCTGCTCCCACAGACTGAGATAGAGAACTGGGCAGTCGTCAAAGGGACTTTCCCTCTTCCCCCACATATTTTTTTCAGATTTTGTTTTGTTAAATGAAACAGCCTAAAAGGAAAAAGTAAAGTGAAATGATACTATTTATTTCCTTGCTTACAAATCTCAAAATCATATTAATTCTTTTTAAACTGCTTTATTTTCATCCAGCATTATTCCTTTGACAGGAAAATATTTATGGGATAAATATTTCTCTCGACATGAGATTAGGAGTGAAAGGATTTAACTTAAGTCTCTTATGGGTTTCTCTATTCTGACCTCGTCTGAGCTTTTCTGAAGCTCCATAGATGCAGCCTTCTAGCAACTCCTGCGGGAGATGGATCTTCGGATGGTGATTAAGCAAGCTTAGTGCCATGGTGCACTGCACGCCTCTCCCCACAATCTCCCGCTCATGGCCCCGTCGTAGTGTGTGCTTCACAACTGCTTCCATTTGAATCCCATGAGTCAAAAGAGAAATATTCTGCTAGGCAGACAAATATGAGCCTGATCTAGGTTGTTGGGGTTTTATATCCCTTCTCCCGAGACACACACACACACAGACACACACACTTTCTAAAGCTTCCTAAAAATTTTACCAAACTCTCTCTTCTCTATCAAACTTCAGAATATGACTCTGGTCACTTCAAAGATAAAAGATAAGTAGTGGGTACTAAGCCCTTCAACTCAGCAGGGGCCCTTTCAAGGTTCAACAGGGCACCACCAGTCTGCTTCCCTCTGCCTAAAGGTCCAGGGAAGCTATCATCTCTTCCTGAAATGTTGGCAGAAAGCTTGGAAGCAGCAAGGTCTTTTGCCCCAGAGGACTGCAACTAATAATTTCTAAAATTAAGGACATTCTTTTTTATAACCAAAGTATAATTATCAAGTTAAGCAAATTGAACATGGATGAAATATTATTATCTAACTTTTTTCTTCATTCAGCATTTTGATAGTTGTCCTAACAATATAATTGATGGCAATTTCTCCTGCTCCAGCTCCATTTCAAGCTGTGACATTTCCTTTGATTGACAGGGCATTTGGGATGACTTCAACCTGGATGAGTTCTGCATCTTTCTTTTGTCTTTCAGGGCCATCTTTTTAAAGGACAGGATGCTGTTTTGTAAAGATAAGGTTTCATTGTTGTTGTTTTGACTTGTCTTTTCTTTGCTTTCACCAAAATAAAATCAACGTCACAGAAATAACATTGATTTTGACTGAATCATTACCACCCTGTTCCTATTAAAGATATTAGTATGGATCCATGTTCTCATCTTCCCTTTCCACATCAATATCAATAAATGAACACTGTTGGAGAGGAAGATTAAGCAAGGGTATATTCTATCCAGATGAGCACAAAATAGAACTCAGGACTAACTATTCCAGAAAATGTATCTGGTGGTCTTCTGGTCTGTTCTTGCTCACCCTTCTATCCAGCCTAATTGCTTTGCTCACTTTTTTTTTTCATTTTTCTTTGGGTAATCAGTGTTAGATTAGGCTAACTGGTACTTACTTACTAATCTGTTGTGAACATTTCACATTTTCATATCAAAGTTTCGACTCTTAGGTATGGCTGGTATCTGTCATTCTTCCAATCCCACGATATCTTCCTAATGAACCACAGCTTCTTTGCAAATTTACAATCCTTGGCAGGGAAGGAGGACACGGTTAGCAAGTTAAATAAGTTTACTTGTGCTGAATTACTATCGAGAGGGAAAATTTGGAACTCGTGTGAGATCATTTCCTGCTATAGTTGTTGCTGTGAGGTGCCTTCAAACCAGCTCAGACCTATAATGACCTTAGAAAGAAATTGTGCCTGCCACTGGGCTATCCTCACCATGGTGCCTATGCTTGAGCCTATTGCCCCAGCCACTGTGTCAGTCCATCTCAATGAAGGCTCTCCTCTGTTTGCTGTCTCTCTGGCTACCAAATATGACATCCCTCTCCAGTGACTGGTCTCCCTTGACAAAATACACAAAGGCTCTAAGACTATATTCACATTCAGGACAGCTTAGTAAATAAACACAAGTAATACCATGCTTACATTGTTTGTTGTACGCTCTGTCCTCACTGACAATAGTTTAGAGGTGAAGTAATATTGCCCTCTGATTTTATATACCTTTGAAATATAGCCCATTCATACCCTTTTAGCCTTAATTCCATATGTGATGTGTTATACTAATTCTGAACTCTATGCTATCTTGTCTGTTACAGGATTAGGCTAGGATACCTTCAGACTCAACTTTATTAGAGGATATAACTTAAGTTACCAAGGTTTGTTTCCCTGATATAGTTGGCTAGCGCTCTGGTGGTATAGTGGCTTACATGTTGGGCTGCTAACCACAAGGCCAGCAGTTTGAAACTCCCAAATGCTCCTTGGAAGAAAGATGAGGCTTTCTTCTCTTGTAAAGAATCACAGTCTTAGAAACCCCAGGAACAGTTCTCTCCTATCCTATGGAGTCAGTGTGAGATGAAATCTCCTCGGTAACAGTGACATTGAGTTTATAGTCTGCTAAAACACACCTACATCAAAGCCATTCCTCTAAGTATAAGAGTCATCTTGGATAGAGAGGCAGGACCATCATCTGAGCAGGTTCCACATCTCTGTTTGAAATTGCAGAGGCCAAAATCAGAGCTACCTGATATGCACTCAAACAAAGGACAGAGCAGGAGAAGCCATGCTGAGGCTATGGAATTGTGAGACAGATTGATAGTGAGACTCCTGGGCCATGGAGATGAGAGACCGAGGGAGCACCTAGCTGAGAAAGTGACGGTCGTTTGGCTAGTGCGCGGCTGAGCCGCTAAGGAGCAGAGAAAGGCCTGGCTGCTGGTTGAGGTGAGGCGGAGCTGCCAATCAATGACTATATCCTTACTGTTTACTAATCTTGACTTATGGTCACCTACTAACTTCCCTAATAAGCACCCACAATTGTGGGTGTTGTCTCTTACTTCTGTGGGGCTATTGCAACAAATTGCTGAACCCTGCTTAGAAGTCAAGTGCTAAGGGTGGAAGAGTTGGAGACATGTCTAACCCTCGTCTCTTGATGCCAAGGAAGCCAGAGGTGGTCAGATATAGATTGCTATGCAAGTTATTACAACTTGCTCAAGGTCATCAGGCATACGGGTTCCATTTTGAGTGTTAATAAATTCAAAGGCTGGGTCATTCCATCAACCTACTCTATTACTTGAATTTGACTGCTTGCTATTTAAACAACATTCACTTTATTATACACTAACCATATTCAAAGCAATTTACTCAGTAGTAGTTGTTACTGTTTTTCTCAAAATATTTTTTCCTGTGTAATGATTTGGAGGAAAAGGGGCCAAATGTTGGTCAAAAATGTTGTTTAACACTGATCCTCTGATCTAACTTGGTAGGTGTGGCAGTCACCTAATCTGGTGTCAGTTTGAGGATTAAAAGTGGAGGGGTACAGTCTAGCCTGTCAATCTGGAGATAGCCAATGAGACCTCTGTATAGGCATGACCTTCTTCTGAGAATTCTGGGAAATCAAGTAATTTCCTCCTGGGAGTCTGGAGACATTTACTATTCCCTCCCTTGGGGACACTGGACTGACAAGATTCACTTCCTGAGACATCCTTGAGAAGAAGCCACATGCACCCATCTTGATACAGTTCTGGGTGCTGACAAGCCATGTAGAGAGCCCGGCCAATGCTGAGATGTTTACAACACCACTGGATGCAAAGACTTTCTACCCACTGGTCTGTGATCTTCCACATTCGGCATCATTGCAAGTGTTTTGTGAGTCTGAAGAGGACTTTATAGATTGCTGTCATACATATGGACTGATATCAGACATGTGACTTTGGACTGGACTGGGTTGGCATTTTTTCTCAATGTTCAATTACCCTTTGTATAAAACTCTCTCTTATATACCTATGTGTGTTTATGAATTTGTTTATCTAGTGTTCCCAGACTAACAGAGTAGGAAAAAACATATTTTCTCTTTGTATTTTGTTTTGTTTTTTTTTCAAGAAATACAGAATACTTAAGAGTGAATACATGATGATTGTGGAGATGGGACCATCTTAAGAACCATTTTCTTTGTCTTCTGTATAGTTTTGTCTTGTTGGCTGATGTAGTGGTGATAGACAGGCATAGACACTCATGCACATATCGAATTGTATAATAGCCACAATTTAGTTGAAACAACATAGAAGTCCATATTTCCTCCAGGAGATCTAGTTTCGTCTCAATGAAGAACTCAATACTCACCCTGCATGAACCATCAGCATTTTAGAAGTTTCTTTTTGAAATAGTGTCTTTTTGAAAATTCATCCAAAAGAGGGAAAGATACTTGTTTCTCATGCAGGAGTGTTAGTGTGCCTGCAAGGAGAGGTAAGATAAACAAGATATGTAAGTTCACAAGAAGTGTATGCATCATTGTAATTGTGGCGCAGGTTCTTGTCCAAACACAAGTGTCTTGATTTTTTCCCATGCTGCCATCGTATCTCTGGGTATAAAGTCCATCCATTTTCTGTCACGTGTTTTTCAAAATATCCCTAGTCACTGTAAAAAACACAGTATTCCTCAGATGTGGATTAGCCAGGTGTTAGGGCAGGAGGGGGTGCCCTGCTGTAGAGTGATGTCATGGCGATTGGCATGGGCTTACACCCCGCAGCAGAGCTGACAAGTAGTGGCATGTGATCAGCAGCTGTCTGTCTTGCACCCAGGTGATTTCCCAGTACTGAGAATCTTATGGATAGTCAATGCGGATGCCAACCTAATCCTTCTCCCAGCATCCATTGTGTATGCTCCACTGCCTGGTACTTCTATTTCTAACTCGCTTTCTGGCCTCCAGTCATAATTTGCCCCTGCTGATCTCCTAATGTAGGATTTGAACTAAATAAATCTTTATGCTTTTCCTAATTCAATTATTTTTGTGTAAACAACATGTCCTTCTTTTTTCTCACTAGACTTTCAATATGCAATAGAAATTATTTTAGAGGGGAAATATATATTTCCATTTCACTTTACCTTGGCCAATTTGAATACTTCTAACATAACACTGCCTTGAGGAAAGAGCACACACAATAAAATAAAGTACAACATATAAGATCATAAAAAATCTTGCTGGTGCCTAATTATCAGAAAGGATAGCTTCTGGGGCATTAAAGGGTTGTATTCAAACAAGTGAGCTGGTACCTTGGTCCACATGGAAGCAAACCAGCCTGTGAGATCCAAAGATGACAACTAACACAGTCCTAATGTGATGGAGGGAAAGGGACAGAGCTGACATTTTGTTTGTATTTTTAATAAAGCAAGATTTATTTGTTTTTCAACCTGTATGCTTTTCACTTTTTACTATGATTTGAGTGAAAGATTATAGATTAAATTTGTTTTCCACTCAGCATTTAAAACCCATTTTGTTTTATGAGATTGGTTACAATTTCCACAAAGTAACAGCACTTTCTTCCCCAGTTTACAGAAGACGATGATACCGGAAGCCCAGAATCCATATGCAGGGTATTTACAGAGATTTAACCTCTGGTAGCCCCCTTCAAACCACAATCAAGGGACACAAATTACCTTCCAATCAGGAGGAGACTATCATAAATGTGATTATGGCAGATGGAACTATAGTATAATAGGATACCTAGACATTGACTTCCCTCTTGCCTCATTCTAAATTTGGACTACTTTAAAATATTTCTTTTTTCTTTTCTCTACCACAGAAGTTCCCCCCCCCTGCTCTGGTTTATTTTAGTATTAATTGTATTTAACATTTAATATTAATTTATAATAGTATAATATTAATTTTAATATTAATGGTATTTTCTTTCTTCTTTTAAAAAATATACGTTTTTCTTTTAAGTTCAAATTTTTTTCAGTTCAAAAAATCAACATGTCCCAGCTTATGAAGCACAGAAGAGATTGATATATAGAGATAATAATTGATGTTATGGCTTTTGGGTATATTAGGAGGTGCTGGAAAAAGTTTGATATGTTAATTATGTATCTATATAGATTATAATTACCCTATTAAGAATTCAGGAAAATTGATCCAACTTGACTTTATAACTAATTTTGAAATGAGGGCTGGAAGGCTTCAAAGACTATTTGAAGACTTCAATATTGATGCATTTAGGAAACATAATACTTAAAAATAAAAATTGACATAAAATATTCAGTGATATTATTGGCTAATTTTACATTGGAATAGTTGTGGACTTAATGGTAACAATACAGCAACATGATCATTTTAGCAGCTATGTAGAAATATGCTTCTTGACCTTAGGACAGATATTGGCTTCAAGATGTATTTAGGAAAAGTGAAAGATGTAGACAATGAATTTGCTATTTCAGTGTAGTAATGGGATTGGAGAAATAAGGAAAAGTCAAGGATAGGGAAAAAAGGAGGGAAACTCATGGGGAAGACACAAAACACACCATAAAGTGGATATAAAAAGGCCCAGTGAGTGTCATTGGCAAAGATTAATGTGGTGTAGTAAATACAGATCAACTTTATAAATAGGTTGTAAGCATGAAGTCTAGCCTATCATTCAGGTCACACAGCCTGGTTGAAGTCTCCTTGTGGGTGTGGCCTCATCATGGAGATTCTGGGAGTTTTCCTCTCTTCCTCTCTGTACGCAGGACACACTCTCTCTGTTTCACCTTCCTGTTGACAAGCTACATGGAGGCACGCTGAAGGCAGCCAGACCTCGGAGATGCATCCGTTGCCAGTGGATCCACAGGACATTCCACTCACTGGCCTGTGATCTTCCTGTACTTGGCGTCATTGTTTGTGCTACGTGAGTCTGAAGAGGAATTGGTGGGCTAGTATCGGACTTCTGAGCAAATACCAAACTTATGGACGAATCTGGACTAGGCTCAGATGTTTTATTAATTCATCATTATTTCTTGATATAAAGCTCTCTCTTACATATATATGAGTATCTCTGGATTTGTTTCTCTAATCCATCCGGACTGTCTTGCAAGGAACAATCCTTCTGAAGAAAGAGAAGACAGGGGATGCAATAGGAATTAAGCTCAGAGTTTGGGCACCCGAATCAGAGGCAACGGATAAGGACACCTGATGATCTCGAGTCCCTGCATCAGGCAACTACAAAAGAAAATTAAGCTGAGCTCAGATATAAGTAAATATAGGCAGCAAGGACTGATTTTCCCCTTGAGCATTTTTTTCTCCCCATGTATGTATGTATATATGTATTTTTAAGTCATTTTATTGGGAACTCATACAACTCTCATCACAATCCAAACATACATCCATTGTATGCAAAGCACATTTGTACCTTTGTCCCATAAGCATTCTCAAAACATTTCTTTTCTACTTAAGCCCTTGGCATTAGCTCCTCATTTTCCCCCTCCCTCGAAAACATGTGGTCATTTATAAAATATTACTATTATTTTGCCAAATCGTACAAGGTCCAATTGTACATTGAGGGGAAAAGGTTTAACAAGGACTCGAGGAAGTAACCCTTTTGAGGGGAGTCTGGGGCAATCATGAACGCTGCCAGCAAATAGCCAATGAAGAGAGGGCCTGTAAAACCCAAGTATAATATTTAATGAAATAAAAGTGCAGCAGTTAACAAGGAGGGGTACAGGATGATATACAGTAGAACCCTGATACTTGATCGCAAATATTACTCCACATAATCGGATTTCCAAGAGAAATGTTGAGAACATTTTGCATCAGAGATTAACAACATCTAAATCTTACCAACACACGTGATTTTTGTTAACAAAAGCAGTTCGTGTTTCAGTCACCTGGCGTTAGTTGGCATTGTTAGTTCGCGTTATTTAAATGTTTTGTGGCTGTATTCCAAGCGTTCTGCTTTAATTTTTTTAGTTTTTGTGGGTTTTTTGCACTGATTTTAGATTTTTTAAGAAAAAGCGGGTACTAAGAAAGAGTTTTTTTAAAAAATAATTGTTATAATAAGCAAGTGGTTAGCTGTGTTATGAATATTGTTGACGATAATTTAGTAAACCATTTTAGAAAACAGTTAAGGAAACGCCAACAATAAACACGACAGTGTTTTTTTGTTTGTTGGTTTTGTTTCTAGAGAAATCCAGCCAGGTTCTAGTGAAAAATAGCAAAGAAAGGGAAAAAAAACCCTGAAAATCAGCTACCAGTTGACTTCATGGAAGAGGATTTGCTTTCCAAACACTGACCGTCTCTCCATACCTCCTCTCCAAATTCCTATCCACACATCCAGATCCTCATTAATCTCAAGGTATGTACCATTCTCTAGTTGTTAAAAGTGATTTTAATGTTGTTTTTCTAATCTAGATCATATTATTTAACTCTAAAATTCTTTACTTTGAAATTTTTGTGTTTTTTATAAAAAGACAAGGTTAGGATGAAAACTTTGTGGTCAAGAATAGATTCATCTGTTTTCAGTTCTTTCTTGTGAGAAATATTGATTCAAAATTCATCTGCATTGCATCTTGATGCTCCTAAAAATGGATTAGCATCAAAATCCGGGGTTCTACCATAATACAATTTAATCTTTATAATAAAAATTAGTGGCTGGATGTTGAAAAGTGGAGCAACAGTGAAACAGCTTGATTTGAATGACAGTGTATAAAATGAAATAATCTGTCTGCTTTATTGAGAATGAAAATTATGTGAAACACTGTTGGTAATTCAATCATTTGTCAAGTTGGAGGATTGTTGAAGAATTCATTGTGAATGTTTGCACTGAAACCAAAGGGCAGTCCAAGGGTTGAAGAGTAAGAGTTCCCAAGGTTTCAGTTTAAGGAAAAGATGTAGAAAATAAGGGCTTTTGAAGTTCAGGCAAGAGCAATGTGGAATAATTGAACACAAGACAGAGGCATGTGATTGTATGAGAATCCTTAAAAAGCTGAATGAAAGATGCAGGAATACTGATGGATGGGTGGAGTTTGTTGGCCAACACTCTGGAAATGGTATAGTAAGCAAAGTATATTGGTGGGATATCCATAAAGGAACTAGAGACAGAAGAATTCAAGTGAAATTTTGAAATTTAAGGGAACTAGGTTTGATCTATAGTACTTAAAAAGAGATTTATTTAAAGATGCATATTTCTACATTAAATAAAATATTTAAAAAGATATATGGAAAGTAGAATGCCAGAAGATTGGTTAGTGAGAGACAGTGGACTTTAAGGATCAGAAAAGAGAAGAATTTAGAACTATGCTAGATCAAACATGTCAGTGAAGTAAAGAAAAATATGCTAAGTATGCAAAATTCTTCTGTTGGAAGAGTTTTTGTACTTAATAATTTCCAGTGTTCCATTTGAAATGTAACTCAAGAAAATAGCTTTATAAAATGTTACTCATTTTCTTTTGTCTTTTTTTTCCTTCAAAGACAGCTAAACGTATGTTCATATTAAAGTTAGACACATGTTTGCCAAAAGTAGATGTCAAACTTGATATTCAGCAATAACCTATCATTAAACACACACACACACACACAGAAAGAGAAAAGCACTTGAAGTGTGTGTGTATACAATCCAAATGAGTAGAATTTTTATTCTTACTGAGTGGTATTGTTTCAATTTGGAAATAGTGTGTATGATATTGTAAATCAAAATATTCAGTTGCTGAAGGAAATTTTACGATTTAGCAATACATCAAGACTTGTTAATAGCAATGCTATGTTTCAAGTATGTTTTGAAAAAATATTTCAAGTGTTGTATGAATGAAATGAGAGTTGGCAAAATATAAGACACCTGGAAAGTTTCATTAGCATATGCTTTGCTGTTTTTCATTGTACATCTTCTGAGGCTTTAAGAATATATGTGATTTCAAGATTTTGAAAAAAGTACATATATATTCTCTTTTAAAATTGAAACGGTTCAATTCCACCATTAAATAATTCATCTTTCTTCTGATAAATAACTCCTGGATAAGAAAGAAATACAATGAAAAAAAGAGAAATATAGTTTTCTTCAAAAGGCTGTTCAATATATGTTTTGTTTGACTATGAGGTAAATGGAATGAAAACCATTGAAGGAACATCGATAAGTTATCTTGGTTGAAATCTTATACTAGTGTCTTTCGTAGTTAATATGCTGTTAGGGCTTTGTATACCAACACTAAACAAATAAATCACAAAATACTGAATTTTTTGTTTATTGTTATAGGTCTATATCTTGTTCCTTTATCCATCTCATAATTTTCTCATCTACTCTTTCATTAAAAGGATTCACAAAAATTTCTGTGTTTCAATGGCAAAAAATATTAAGAAAAAAACTACATGAAATATAGAGAAAGATAAAAGAATAAAATTGGCCTGGAAGAGGCCATAAAAAAAGAGGTTAACTAATGAGATTCCCAGAGCTTACATTAAAAATCCAAAATCACTGCCATCAAGTTGATGCCAAATCATAGTGTTATGAAAAGACAAGGTAGAAGTGCCTCTTTGAGTTTCTGAGACCCTTTTGGAAGTAGAAAACCATGTCTTTTCTCCCACGTAGAAGCTGGAGGTTTCGAACTGCTGAACTTGAGGGTCACAGCCAATAATGAATCATTCTGCCACCAGGACTTCTAGGTCTTAGATTTACAGATACATTATTATTGCATTGTGTACCAGTAGATTTGAGAAAAGTATTATAGGTTTATTTATATGTTTCTTTTTTTAGTAAACATATTATTTGCTTCATTAGAAACACCTGATTATAATATGAAACTTACCATTCACACTGTATATTTAAGTACAGGAAAAAAATCTGGATGGGGAGATTTCTTTATCTCTGCATGGTTTGGATTTTTTTAAGCTACAATTTTGCATGAAGATTATGAAATAGTCTTTGATGGACAAATGTGTGACAAGAAATATCAAAATGGGAAAAAAATTACTAGGATAAACACATCAAAACTCAAAGATGTATAAGAAATTATAATATTAAATGCAAATGTTATTTCATTAATAAAACATTTGTACATTTCATTCATTATGATAATAAATAGTATAAATTATTTTTCTGTGACTTTATATCATGTTGATTAATATAAAACTTAGGGGGCTGAGCCCTGGTGGCCTAGTGGCTGTGTGCAGGACTGCGGCCCACAGGGCTGACAGTTCAAATCCAGCAGCAGCTCTCCAGGAGCAAGGCTGGGCTACCTACTCCCACCAGGGCAGTGATGCCTCACACACCAAAAAAAGGGCTTGTAAAGAGGTCACAATATAATAAATAAAAAAGTAGGGAAGAAAAGAAGTTTCTAAATTTATGGTTTATTTTATTCACATCACTATTGCTAATTTAATATCAATGTGTTTTGCTTTTGAAAATATATAACTGGTCATAAGTATGTATATTTAAGATTATGTTGTATTATTATACAAAAATCCTCAGAATAAATGCATTAATGTGAAATGAGGTCTTAACTAAAATTATTTTTCAAAGTGAAAGGGTAAACAGAGTTCTAATCTAGAAGATGTTTTCTACTTATGGAATATGAAAATGTAATCACTAACAGTCTCATGAAACATTCCCTGTTGTTATTAGTTGAGTTCCAACTATAGAATGAGCATTGCCTGATCCTGGATCATCTGCCACAACCTTTCCTATGCTTGAACTCATTGTTGCAGCTTCTGTCAGTCTGTCTCTTTGAGGGTCTTCTGTGTCACCTTTTACCTTACCAAGATCATATCCTTCTCTGAGAATGGGCACTCTTGATAACATATCCAAAGTTCATGAGGAGCATGCATAGAAATGGATTATCTTTACTCCTCACATATGTTTGCAATTTCATTATCATATATTGGATTATCATGATATGGATGTTTTATTAGACTCAACCATCTTTAGGCATAATCCCTACAGTCATAGAGAAGACATTTATAATATTCATGGAAGTACTTTATCAAGAAAACATAAATATAAAGGATAAAAGAGGTGAGAAACTGAATAGCATATTTCAAAAACATATACTGAAAAAGATTTCAATGAATGTTTTGTATTTGAAAGAACACAAAAGTCATTATACATAATGTAGATACCTTATAAGAAGCCACAAGGCTTTTCCATAAACAATCAGTTATTTACTTCTTCAACATCTTTACAGTACTATACAGTTCCATAGCATAAACCTGGAAAACATCTACCCTTATTCTCTATATGTAATAATTTTATGTCCAAAAGGAAGACTAGGTTCCAAACATCAGTTAAAAATAACAATAATTAACAAAGTTGATACAAATATTTGGCTAAAAATATCAAGAGTTATGTAGGTTTTACACAGAATAATCAGTGTCTTAAATTTTCAATGTTGAAATTGGAAAACTGCCTGTGTTCATATGCAACTATTTTATCAAAGCAAATTACGAGTTCAAAATCTCTTTAGCTACCAAAACAACCACAAACCTGCAAATATGCATGCTATCTGGAATACTTCTACAACCACGAAAGTAGAAGGAAAATCTGGTATCATTTATAGTTTAATTCTCCATTCAAATAAAAAAGACAAGATGAAATTCACTATACAATAAGTGTGTCATTTATTAAGAATGTGAACTAGTTTTGTCTTAAAAAGGAAGATAGTACATGGCATCTAAATTAGGTGAAATCATGATTTATAATACATATATGCAATATTAAATTCACATTTTATTTTATTAAAACCAAAAATATGGAAGGAATTCAAAATATGAAAATATATTCCTTATCAAATTGCAAGGGGAAAGAAATTCTATATTTCTTAGTTTCAGAGACATTCAAGCTGATAAAAAGTGTTCCTCACAGAGAAAATGAATAAAACAGATGAGGCTATTAGAATTTTAAAAGACCTGGTATTGTAGTGGAATGTATTGATAGTGTATTGGTAGCTAAATATAGGAATTATATGGAAGAAAAGAAAAAGAAAGATTTTATCAGTTTCAAGCTGGGTTAAAAATTAATAATCAGGGTCACAGTGAAGCAGGAGTCTATGTAGAATCACCCACCTGGTGCACCTGCTTTCAAACCAGAAGAGGTAAAGAGTCCAATACTGGGAAGCTTGGTGCTACCAATGAAATGAGCTCCTGGGCAAGATGGCTTCACAGGAGAATTCTACCACACATTCAGGGAGAAGCTGACACTGATCCCCTAAAAATCATTTCAGAGCATAGAAAAGATGGCAAACTCCCAAACTCATTCTCTGAAGCCAGTATAACTTTGTTACACAAACAAGGGAAGGGTCATACAATAAAAGAGAATTATGGACCAATATCTCTAGTTAACATAGATTCAAAACTGTTTAACAAAATCATAGTCCTATAGAATACAAATGTATATAAAACATATTGTCCACCATGATTAGATAGGATTTGTCCCAGGGACTCAGGAATGATTTAACATCAAAAAATTCATCAATGTTTTTATACCATGTTGACAAGAAAATGTAAAAGCATCACATTTATACTGATAGATACGGGAAAATCATTTGACAACATCCAACACCCCTTCCTGATGAATACATTTAAGAAGGTAGGAATGGAAGGAAAATTCCTCAAGTTAATTCAAGCTATCAACTAAAAACCAATAGCCAACATCATAGTAGAGAAAAGACGAAAACATCCCACTGAAAAAGGAAACCAGATAAGGATGACCCTTGTTCTCACATCATACTAAAGGTTCTAGTTGACAACACGAGGAAGGACATTTAAGGCACCCAATTGGGAGATGAGGTGAAATTTTTGCTGTTTGTAGTCCTCATTCTGTACATTGAAAATCTCCAAAACTCCACAAGAGGACTACTGACAATGTGGTAGTTGCATAATCTGATGTCAATTTGAAAGGATTATGAATGAAGGGGTGGAATCTAATCTGTCAGTTGAGTAATAGCCAATGAGGCCTTTGTGGGGACATGGCCTTCTCTTGAGGATCCTTGGAATTCCAGTATTCCCTCCTTGGAGGCAGGAGACATACTCTCTCTGGGCTCACTCCCTGTTATGATGCACCACTTAAAAGACACAAGGCGCTACATCCTGGGAGCTGGAGAAGTCTCATGGACCTACCCTAATACACCAGCTCTCTGGAGTCGAGAAGCCATGTAGATTCCCCTTCCAGTGCTGAGATGATTAAAAAGTCACTGGATTCAGAAGACTTCCCATCCACTGGCATATGATAATCCTGCATTCGGCATTATTACATGTGCTTTGTGAGTCTGAAGAGGACTTTATAGATTGGTATCAGATATATAGGCTAATATCAGACTTATGGACTTTATCTGGTTTGGGATGGGATGTTTTCTTAATGTACAATTACTCTTTATATAAAACTTTCTCTTAAGCTGAGCTCCAGTGATGCAGTGGTTGTGTGTGAGACGGTGTCCCACAGGGTTCGCTGTTCAAATCCAGCAGCAGATCTCCAGGAACAAGGCTGGGCTTCTTATTCCCACAAGGGTAATGATGCAGGGAAATTTTTTTTAAAACTCTCTCTTATACACATACAAGTGTCTATTGATTTGTTTCTCTAGTCTACCTGGACTGACACAGACAAAAATAGAGGAAAGTGGCAGGATATAAGATCAACAAACAGAAGTTTATTGATGTATATATTGACCAAGACCATGGATGAGGAGTTCAAGAAGGCAGTACCTTTCACAATGGCCAACATCAGGAATATATTTAACAACAACAACAACACTCAGAAGATATATACAAGGAAAACTACAGGACCTTACAACAGAAAGACAAAAGCAACCTCCATGAATGGAATAATATCCCATGCTCATGGGTGAGAAAACTCGATGTCAATCTTACACAAAGCACTATATCAGCCTAACATTATTCCTAGTCAAATACCAACAACCTTCTTCAAAGACTTGGAAAAATTGACCACCAATTTCAATGGAGAGGGGAGAAACCCAGAATTAGCAGAGGACTCCTCAAGAAGGAAAAAGTTGGATGGCTTGCTTCACCTGACTTTAAAACCTACTATACAGCCACAGTGGTCAAATCATCATGGTACTTGGATAATGACAGGTACTTAGGCCAATGAGAAAGAATAGAAATCCCAGAAATAAAAGCATCAGCATATAGACAACTGCTCTTTGACATGGTTTCCAAAAGCATCAAGTGGGAGGCAGATGTTCTCTTAACAAGTGGTACTGGAAACAGTGGATATCAGACTATAGAAAAGTGAAAGAGATGTTTGCCTCAACCCATGCACAAGAACAAACTCAAGGCAGATCACAAACTAGAAGTAAAACTTCCAAACTTTCAGGACTATCACCAAAGGAATCACATAAAACCTTAAGAACCTTGTCTCAGGAAATACATAGGCTAACTACAATAGGGAAGGGTACACACACAGGTGAACCTGATATTAACAAGTGAGATATACTAAGGATAAAACACATGTGTGCATCAAAAGACTTCACCAAGAGGATAACAAGAGAATCCACAGTCTGGAAAAGGATTTTTTAACAATTACACAACAAAGAGCTTATTACTAAAATCTATAAACCTCCTAGTTTGCAAAAAGAAAAAAATAGCTCTCTGAGGAAATGAGCAAAAAACCTAAAAATAAGTTTTGCCAGGAAGGAGACATGAATGAACTATAAATATATTAGAAAATGCTTTCAATCATTAGTCACAAGAGAAACTTAATTTAAACAACCATCTAACACCCTGAAGTATAGCCCAAATCACAAAATCAAACAGCAACAAATGTTGGAGATGTGGTGAGATAGAACTCTCCTCCAATCCTGGTGATCATGATGCTAAATACGGCGTCTGTGGAAAGTGACCTGGTGGTTTTTAAAGCAAATGAGAATTGAGCTACCTTATCACCCAGCTATCCCTCTACTGGGTAAATACCCTGAAGACTTAAGAAATAAACCATGGCCAGTCATCTGCACTATGTTTATTGTGGAGTAATTTATGATCACAAAGAACTGGAAACATCCTAAATTTCCATAAATAGGTGAGTATATTAGTAAGCTCTGCCACATACTCACAATGGAGTACTACACATCACTAAAAAACACTGATGATCACATGAAACATGTTGTTTCATGGAAAGAGTTAGAGGAAATTATGATAGGCTAAGGTGACCAATCACAAAAGGACAGGTACAGCATGAGTCCCTTTAGTTAAGTATAATCAGAACAGAAGGTATAAAAGAAAAGCCAATTATCTCACATTATATGAGTTGAAGTATAGGCAGTCAGGTGCAGGTCCAACAAGGTCCATGGAGGTACATGTTATTCTAACACAAAGGAGGGGAAAGAGGGGATTGGGAACGGATGAAGGGGGGTAGGCATGATGACACAGTGCACTGATCCACCCAGGGGGAGAATCTTGGTTATATCTCCACAGACTTGGTAGTGTGCATGCAGACCCCACCATGACACACCAAACCTTGCTTTTCTCCCTTATTCCTTATAATGTTACTGAGAAAATCTTTATACATATATCACTGTAACTTAGTGGAATATATCACATGGATCCATTTTTAGAGATAAAATAAATTGTTGGTGAATATGTTTACTTTAAAAATATTTTCTTAGCTTATTAAAAGATTGTCAAAATGTATTTGATTGGTCATACTTACATTTTAACCTTCAGAACAGTTATTGAAGTTCTGAAGTCTTGCTAAGAAAATTTTACAAAGAAAATTGAGTAGATATCTTTTTTCCAAGTCTTTTCTTTGTTTTGATAAAAGTAAAGAAATGTTCTTAATTAATGATATCAGAAATCCTGGTGCCAAATACCAATTTATTCTATGATAGAACCAAAAAGGAAATAAAGTTCTTATTAATATTACATTATGAAAAAATATTACATTATGCTCTATCTTGATTTTTCTACCAATTAGATAGAATAAGTTTCTAAATTAAACCCTCTAACATATTTCCAGGAAAACTTTTAAGCTTTTTATCTGCGTGTTTAAAGCCTGTTGGAACAAAATTCAAAAGGTTTAAAAATGATATTATCCTGTTTTTTCAGTGACGATTTATGCAGTGAATAATAGTTTAGTCAACAATTTCTACCACAAATTGGTTAGTGAACAAAATGTTTTTACGAATTTGATATATTATAGCAACATGAAATAAAGAAACCAATATTTGTTTTCAAACAATATAACCTACAGCATTTGTTTTCATTTTCTTTTTAAAAATATGGTTATTTTGAAAAAAATTCACATTTTGATTAAGCCAGTACTTATGCAAAGTAAGATAAATATTGGGGCAATACAAATATGAACAATTTCAGTGAAAATAAAGCTATGGTATGATTCTATAAACAATTGCCTATATTCACTGAATCATTACTTTGTCTATTTATGTCATTTATCATTCCAGCATCTCTGTGGCATAGAATTCTAATTTAACACTAAGTATTATACAAATAATAAATTTCATGTACCAATTTATTACATTCTTATTTTCCCCCTTATCCCCTAAAAGAGAAAACAAGTCAAATGCTGTAAGGGAGAAAAGTACTATGACTAAGACTTCAATTGATGATGAAATTGAATTTACGGAAGTGAAGAGATGTACCCAAGGTCACATAATTTTAAGTTATTCATGAGCCATGATTTCCTATGTTAAGGCTTATGTTCTTTCTCCTTCATTCTTTCTATCCTTCATTCCCATTCAAATACGAATCACATGAGCTTGAGTGTTAAGACTCTGGAAGAAAAGAACGGAGAAAGACACAAGTTATGTTGCCACTGAGGAAAGCACACGCTGGTGTGGAATCAGAGAAATAAACGGATCCTGCAAGGAGGGTCACAGGTGGGCTCAGGGAGCTTGGAAATAGGCAGCTGGCAGTCTGGAGAATGTCAGAGTAGATTCCCAGAGGGACTAACACTTGGCCTGGTATTAAACGAACTGTGAGAACTCCCCACCTCTCCGAGCACAGGTGGTGTTGAACCGTCACTGCTAGAATGCAATTTCCAATTAAAAAGGAAGGTGAGCTTTAGGTTACTGCTCCAAGGCCTTCTCCATGAGAATAAATTTGATAGACACATACACGTGTGAAAATATCTATAATTGCATTAGTATTTATAAGTATGTATATGTATTACACATTTATGTATATTTCTATCACTGTAGCTATTGAAATTCGTGAGTTGACATGCCATCTCAATCACCACACTGAATTCATATACATTTCCCATTTTCTATATTGGTAAATGTATTCTCTAACAGAGGGAAACCTGGATTCCATTACTCATCATTTATTTACTTATTTGTAACTCCATTCACTTTTTTGTAACCCTAGATCATTTCCTATATGTCACTAATCTGCCCTTAGTCCCACCCAACCATTCCCTGTGGGAACACATTTACCCAACTCCGGTAGCAAGGTTCGCGCACCCGTGAGCCCCCTCTTCATGCTTCTTCCCACCCTGCTTGGGCTTCGACGCCACCCTCGCCATGTCTAGTAGTCGATGGTGTCCGCATTCTATTTGAACTTTAAGTTCCTGACTGTATTCCTGGGTCCGTTACCATCAAGGGCTGGGGGACTGGATCTTCCAAGACGAAGTGGAGAAAGGAGAAGGGGGAAAGGAAAACAGAAAGATAATGGGTGGCAGATATTTAAGAATGCCTTCTGCTACAAGATCAGGAGTCATGATCTTCAAGCGGAAACTCCACAGAGCCTGTGGTTTGATGAGCACAGCCAATGTGTATCTTTGTATTTGGAAAAGGAAATAAATACATTATTTTCATGATACAACCACTTAAAGTGAAGCCTGACAAAATCTTCTTGGATAAGAATACATATTTTGTGGCGAGGAGAAAAGGAAATGAGATTTTTTTAATTATTATTCATCAAAATGAAGCATGGTTTTTACAAGGCAATCTGTGGAGAATAGGCAGCCTGATTTGGGGGGCTGTTTGCTGGCGTTTTTTTTTGACTCAGCCTCTCTAATATTGTACGATAAAAAATAAGACACTTTTTAAGAACCATCAAGTTCCTACTGCCTTACAGGGAGCACCTCCAGCCATAGCCTGGCCCTGGGATGGACGTGCTCCAAGTGGTCACGTTTAACCCATTATGCCCTGTGTCCATCCATCACTTTGAGCTGCTCCTCTCTCTCATTGGTTGACCTGGTACATTAGGAGCCACCATACCCTTCCCTAGGGGTACATTATGAACCTTAAAAAACACCAGGAACCCTCAGATTCCTGAAACTGTAACTCTTCTTTATAGCTAACATTCAATATCATCAAAAAGAATTGATAATGCATGTATAGGAGAGTTGCATGAAAATTTATCATTGATTAGTTCAAGGTCATTACATTGTTATAATTTTACTTTTTACAAAATACAGTAAAAAATATCCACATCAGAAACAAAGCTGAAAGCTACTGTGTGTCTATTACAGTGAGTTAGGTGCTGTTGCCAGAGAGTCCTTGCCGGGTGCCAACAGTGACATACTAGGGCTGACAGCTGGAAGGCCAGTGTTCTGGTCTACCCAGAAATGCCACAGATTGAATATCTGGTAATCTACTTCAGAGACTATCATTTATTGACAATTCCATAGAGCGCTGTGCTTCTCTGACATATAAACTGTCCATGAGTCAGAATCGATGATGGCAACTAGTTTTATTACTGAACGTCAACTGGAGGAGAGATTACCCACCTAATTTGGTGAGGTTCTCCCTTTGTTATTAATTAAATATGGATATTTAAATGTATATTTCCATACTAAAATACGATGTCAAAAACTCACATTATATTGCTTTGCTTCACTTCACATCAGAAACAAAAGTAAGCCTGTATTTTTTGTACCATAATTTTTAAGAAAGTGTCTTTTAAATGCTCTAAAAAAGCCTATAGATAGAGTACTATCAATAAATAAGTTATTCATAATTTTAAAAATCAGAAACCACCTAAGGTCCAACAAGAAATTGGGTGAATAATTTCTCTGTAACCAGAAATGAGCTATGTTGTGGTTTCTTAAAACCATAGTGACCAGAGATTAAGCAGGACACCGTTGACCGGACCGGGACAGGGTGGGGGGGGAAGGGGGGAGGGGGTGTTCTTGATTAAAAACTTGGTCTCTATGGAGCAACAAAAATGTTCAAAGAATGCAAAAATAGCATTGTAATATATTTATTTAATTTTAAAATGCTATGGGATGCAGGACAAATTGTTAAAAAGTGGGACATCTGGTCACCTTTGTTTTATCCCTTTTTGAGTGGAAAAATAGTACATATTAGTATATGTTAGCATAATATTACATTGAAATAATTTTATGTGTTCATAAAGTCAACAGTCATTGTAACAGAGGAGACCATTAATGAGCTGGATCGGTACCGTGGCTGCATCAATGGATGTAGACCGACAGGGACTGTGAGGATGAATGGCTCAGGACTGGGTGGAGATTTCTTTTGCTACATGTAAGATTTCTCTGCATTATAGCCAATCAAGGACACCATCAATAACCTGATGGAAAGGTCCGATTCTGAATAAAATAAAATACCATGTAGGTCAGGGCTAAGGATTGATTATTTCTTAGATCTGATTTTCCTCAATTCAAACTTTCGTTAAATTTTCTCCATTCTTTCAACAAATATTTATGACTATTGTCTTATTCCAAAATCACATCAAAATGTATTTTCCCTTAAAGAAAAGAAAGGTGTATATATAACTGAATATACATGCTCTATCTCTTATTTGTGATTATCCAAAAGGACACCTGAAAAAACACCCCAGCACACTTCAAAGTTTTACCCCATGTGATTTAATCCTTATAACACATTAAACTTAAACTAAGCACATAACAAATCTTGTGACCTTCTAAATAAGAAAACATAAGAGGAAATAATAAAAGGAGAAATGTTGCCTTTGAGCTATATAAAAAATTCTAGATCCAGGAGTTTTGCAGTACATTAGTCTGAACTGTAGTACATAGTGAATGATATAGAACTATCCTTTCTCTTGCCTTTGTATTCAAACAAGTAAATGAAAATGTTTCTAATTTTTCACCTTAAAAATTCTTATCACCAGAGAAGTATTGCTCTATTTAGTTAACTCAAATGAATCACAGTGAAAGAAATTAAGAAGCATAGTGGATGTGTTGAACTGCATTTATTTCTACATATACTTTTATTAAGTACATTCAACTATGCAATATTTACTCTCTAAGCAAGTAACTGCAATGTAGGATAATACCCTTGATATGTTTTTATAGGCACAGAGAAAGTGTAAGCATTCTATATCGCTAATTTCTTGTAAATTGACATGCCTTTGTGTTATAAACCATATCACATTATCAAGAGGAGTTCACAGTCCTGAAGTAATTTATTAATGAAGGAATGTGAATTCATAAGAAGTAACCACATCCACTTCCTTCTAGATAAAGACTGTGAAGCTGTCTAAATAGAGAAGAAAAATGCTAGCATTGTTAACACAAAATTATATTTAAATTTGGAAATCTGTCCATAAACATCAGTTGAGATTTAAAGAATCATTTTCTCTAGTAAAAATATTATTTCTTTGAAATTTTGTTAAAGGAAATATCCCCTCTGAAGTACTATTTTTGGCATGATAAAATAAATTTTGCAAACAATTCCTTAATTCATGGACTGCAGACTTTCTGTTGATCACCAACTGTGCATCCTTCTAATACAAAACCATGAAGTCTCCTCCTGAAGTGTTAGCCCCACCCCCACAATGGTGTTAGAATGCAATCCTATTTTGCCACTCTCTGTGATATCCCCCTCGAAGCACAGCATGCTTTCACAGCTTGCCTTCCCATTGGCAAGGAACACAAAAGCATTGTCAACTGTTCTTCTCTATTATGTGTGGCAGAGAGTCCTAGACACAAATGAGCTGAATGTAGGGTTGCTAACCAAAAGGTTTGCCATTTAAATCCACCAACCGGTCTCCAGGAAAAAGATGAAGCAACTGCTCTTACAACAATCACAGAGAGGCGAGGAGCCCCCTGGAGCACTTGTACTCTAGCCGCTGGGGTCAACATCAGTCTGATTAGCTGGAAGGCTGTGGGTTATTTCATTTGGATGAGACGTTGGGATAATGCTGTCATTGAAAATATGGGCAGATGCTGGGGGACCCGTGAATGAAAAAAAGAAAATATGGATAGATGTATATGAATAGATGTACTCCTAAGGAATAATGAAACAGAAGAGTTTTATGCACTTTATCGACATATTGTACCCCACTCTATACATGGCTGATGACATGCAAATACTGATTATTTTAAAATAAGAGAATTAAGTGCATTCTGTGACATTTCCATTTTATTGAAAAGACAATGAGGCCAAGCAAACTTACCGTATATACTCGTGTATAAGCTGAGTTTTACAGTACATTCTTAATGCAGTTTTGTGGTAAGATTAGGCACCTCAGCTGATATTCTTGTCAGTTTACATTCAAGAATATATGATACTTTGGAAAATTAATGTTACAAAATTCAAAGAGACCCTGTACCGCCTCTCTTAAAAATGAAGAACTGACAATATCTCTGTGCCTAATCAAACCAATTAATTATCTATTATGCAAACTGCTAAGATTGATTGAACACACCCCTTATACAGTCCCTCTTCTAAGGATTTTATGTGCATCCTCTTATAATCCTGACAAAAGCATATTTGTCAGGTGTTTTTGCTGTTGCTTGCAAGTTGGTTCTAATTCATAGCTACACTATGGTCATCAAAAGGTAAAATTATCTGACTTCACTATCCTTACACTAATTGCTATCTTTGATGCCATTGTTGCAGCCGTTGTAACAATCCTTCTCATAAAAGGTCTTCTTTTTCATTCCTGGCCTACTTTCCCAAGCCACATGTCTTTACCCGGGTGTTGGTTGCTTCTGATAACATGTCCAAATTATATTAGATGAAAGCTCCACATCTTCACTTCAAGAAACATTTTGATAGATGTGTTTGTTCTTCTAGCAATTAAAATATGCACGTGATAGCCCCACATCAATTACTGTGCTCCTCCCAGAAACCTCTGGGCTCCTTTTCCTTACCTACACAATGAGAAAATCTACTAGAGAAGGCCTACAGTTTAATCTGTAACAATCCACATTTCCATTAATGCATGAAGTGATGTGCAATACAATGATCAAGATTTCAAGGTTTACTCTAATTCTGGATTACAGTAGGAATTTATAAAAGTTGTTTGAATTATTTAGACTGTATTTTCTTCACATAGAGAATAAAAGGAAGATGCTTCAAGTTTTAAAATTCTACACTTGTATTAACTAATCAGTTTGCATGTTTTCCTTTAGGAAAATAGAAAGTAAAGTCACCAGTGTTTTCCCTAATTAAATAATATAATTTTCTTTATAATGTGCTATAAAGTAGCTCCTGACTGTTTCCAACCTTGGATTTTCAATTGCCAAGAATTATCAATGCTTACCGATTGAATATTTGATCAATTTCAGACTAAAGATATTGGTTGACTTCTTCATTTTCTTAATCACTAAATTTAGTGACTGGCATGTAAATGTGAATGAGAGTTGGCTGTAGTTTCTTGAGTGCATGTAGATATTGATGGAATTTGGAATGCCAATGTTCAAAACAAAGAGGCAGGAACAGCCCTTTGAAAAGATGGCCCGGGTGATAGAAACAAAGCTGGAGATGGCATGTGAGAATATCGCAAAACCCAAGGTCTCTTGGTTGCCAATATCTTTATTCAACAACATAAACCGCAGTTATGGACCTCATGGACCATGAGGAAGCCTAGTGGTATAGTGGCTGTATACATCGGGCTGTAATCTGCATGTTCTATAGTTTGAAACCATCATCAGCTCCTTGAGAGAAAGTGAACCATTACCATCTGAGAAACCCACCGTGGCCTTGCCTTGACGCGAAGGCAGCAAGTTTGGCTTTTGTTGTATACTCATAGATTACTCCAGATCAAATGAACAGAAGTCACCTTGACTACATCAATGAGAAGAGATGATGGAGAAGCAAAAAGAAGGCCGCAGACTATCGGCTCTTCATATGTCACCTCACGTTGAAATCCAAGAAAATTAAAGCAAATTCATGAGAGCGAAAATACAACCCTGAGCATGTTCACCCTGGATTTCAAGACTATCTCGAGAATAGATACAGCTCATTGAATACTAATGATAGCAGACCTGATGAACAAGGGGATTTCGAGAAAGCCATAAATGGAGAAAGGTTACAAAGAAAGGAGATAAATAAAAGATCAAGGTGGATGTCAGAAGAGATTCTGACACTTCCCTCAGATTTTAAAGTACTGTATTTTTCTGACCATAAGCTTCACCTGACCATAAGACACACCCAGTTTTTAGGAGCAGGAAAACAAGAAAAAATATTCTAAAGCAAATAATGCCTGTATACTAAAATGTTCTGGGGTGTTTTACCTTCGGTCTATAAGATTCACCCTCATTTTTCCCCACCTTTGGCAGGAACAGAAATTTTCAAAGGGAAGCATAAGAAAACAAAGCATATATTTGAATAACTTTTGCAGAAACCTTGAGCTAGAACCCCCAAAAGAAAGAATCTGTTCAGCGTTTATCAAGCTGAAATAATTGAGGAAACATTCAAGCCTGGAGTTTTCTTAAACTATGACATAAGCAAAATACTGAACTCTGCAATGAGCATCAAAAACGATATAATGACTACACAGAGTCACTATATCAAAAATGAAATGGTCAGCATTCAACTATTTCAAGAGGTCGCATATGATCAAGATCTGATGTTATGGAAGGAAGAAGCTGAAATTGCAGTAAAGGCATTTACAAAGAACAAAGATCCAGGAACTGACAGAATGCCAATTGAAATGTTTCAGCAAACTCCTGGAGTGCTGGGATCACTCCCTAGTGTACACCAAGAGCTTCACGGGTCAACTACAGAGCCAAATGACTGGAGGGGGTCCATATTTGTACCCATTCCAAAGAAGGACGGCCTAAAAGCATGTTTATATTAGAAAACATGCAATTATAAACTATGCATTGATGTAACATGCAAGTAGTCTTTTTTTTTTTTTTTGCTTAACTTCAGAAGAGCTGCAGCACTATATTGACAGGGAGTTTCCAGGGGTGCAGGTTTAATTCAGAAAAAGATATTGAACAAGAGATATCATTGCTTTTGTAAGATCAGTTTGGGTTGAAATCAGAGATATAAGTAAAATATTCAGTTGTGTCTTTTGAATTATTTAAAGGCAGTCAACAGTGTGGATCATAACAAACTATATATAGCCCTGAGAAGAGTAGGGAGTCTTGTGTTTGACAGCACCTACCAAAAGTTGTTTGACTAACTAGAGACCCTCAAAATGTTCCACCCTATATGTGTCAGTCTTATCGGGTCTCAGAAGTTAGTAATTCTGGTTAGTCTTTTGATAGGAGAAAGTGGACCTTTATTTCAAAAGCACCCTGAGGAGACTAATATAACATTTCAATGAAGAAATCTGTTTGCCACCATACAGTGATCACTGAGATGTGTTGAAATACATTATGCTTAGAATAAATCTATGTATATATGAACTTGATCAGCAGTAGCATTATTTTTTGACTTACCCTTGTAAGATACTTTGGCCATGTTATCAGGAGGGATTAGTCACTGGAGAAGGACTAGTTTAGTTTAGGACATGTTTAGTGAGATGGAGGCTAAGTTCAGAAGAGCAAGACCCTCAACTGTGCACTGACTCTATGGCTGTCAACATTGAGTTCAAATACAGAAACAGTTGTGCAAATGGCACTGGGCCTGTTCTGTTGTACATTGGGCCACTGTGGGTTGGAACAGACTCAACAGAATCTAACAATATATTTATGTACATTTTTATAAGTCTACATGGACATAGCTATATTCCATATGTAATATCCTTTTGTGATGCAAATGATTAATAAGCTCAGTGAATAATCAAAAGTTGTAGGTCTGAGTCCATCATGTGTTGCTCTAGAAAGACCCAACAATCCGTTTCTGACTAAGCTATGATGGTCCTATGTGGTACACTTTACACCTGGAATCATCATGAGCTTGAATAATCTCAATCTCAAGTGGAACTTGAAAATATATAACAAATAAATAATCCTAAAAAATAGCCTTTAAGAGACCAGGACATTTTCACCAGCTCTTTCCTCATTTATCATTGCAATATAAGAAACTCTCCTGGAATAGAATTATAGAGGCAGCAGAGTGCAAATTTATAGTCAGTTCCTAGCCCCGTCTAGCCTCTCACCCAGGGTCACATTCCTCCCTGATGATGTACTCACAGTGCACTATCAGCACCAGAGACAGAAGTGCAGTGCGATGCCTTCCTTCTGTGGAGCAGAGCAGGAAGGTTATTTACACTATAACTAGATGAGGAGGCGGCGGCAGTAATACTTGCAAATTCCATATTGGACATATCAAGTGGTTCCATATCTGCCTTTATAAAAGTTCATGTCCTTCATGCACAGAAACACAACTGATTGAATTTATATTTTTGAAAGCCTGATTTTTATCCCTTTATGTAATTGAATGGTTATTTTTATACCTATCTGTTAGATAGCTGTTGTATGGAAGTTTTCTCCAGTACAGTAATTTGAAATTTAAATTCCAATTTTATCTCCAACTAACTTGAAAAGAAAAAAATCTTTGTTTAAATAAAATGTCAAATCACTGTCAAAAGTATAAACACAAGGAGATATTTAGCTTCTCAGGGGGTGAAAGTGGTAGCAAAATAACATTTTTGAAAGATAAAGAGTTTCAGATGTTTTACTAGAGCTTGGGGGATGTAGTTTACAAATGAGAATACATGTAAGGATAATTGGACTGGTAATATATACATCTTGAGAACACACAGCTAAATTTGGTTGAGGATTTCTAAACGTCACTAGAACTTTTAGTCACTTTGCTATCTGCAATCATTATTATGTTTGCCTCTCTTGTCTTGAGAAAGGGCTTGCTTGAAAGTTGCTAGTTCTGTGTAAATGAATGAGTGGTATAATGTAGGCTGAAATTCTATAATCATAAACTGTGGCTTTGATAAAGAAAGGTATGACATTGCATCAGCATTATATTTCCTTCACATTTTTCAGTTATCCTTGCACTAATTTTTAATTTGATTGAATAGTGCTTTCCCTAGCTACTTTGTCCAAAATACAAATACTATTATTGGGCATGGTGCATATGACATTTTATTTCTTTGTGTTTATCATATTTTTATCACAAACCTAGCGAATTCTGTTATTGGTTTTATAATTCTTCATCAGTTGAGGAGCCTACATCTGAACGATGAGACTTCAATAGTTCAGAGATAGAGTTGACACTTTCCATGGAGGTTAAATTCCCAGCCAATGCACAGCTACGGACATCTGTCATTTGATGTTTGTGAGGTTAGTGATGATTATGCAACTTCCAGCAAACCTTTTAGATGGAGCGTGACTAAGAAGAACGGTCCCACTTGTTTCTGAAATCTCAGCCCATGGAAATCCAACAACGGGCAGCGGTCTGAACCACAACTGACCATCCAGGTGGCGCGGGCTCAGCAACATTGGGTTCACGGTGTGTGGCAGCACCAAGTGCTGGGGCAACCTGAGGGCAGCTACCAGTACCAGCAGACACGATCAGTCGTCTTGTTGACACCCAGAAATGTTCTAGGATGCTGTGAAGTAGGATAGCAGGGATATCAGTTTACATCAGACATGCCTGGGATCAAATTCTGGTAAAGTTTTGAACTTATATTTTTTCTCTATACTCCCTAAACTCTTCTTCCTTAATTCTAAAGAGAGGTCATGTTGGAATTTTTTTTTTTAATTTCAGTTTCTATTTCAAATAATAAAATGTTCCCTGGATGTCTGTTTTGCCTCCCTCTGGATGTTAATTGAAATCTTTATTGAATAACTTTTTACCAGATTATTGTTTTTTTTTTCCTTTCTTTTCTTCTTTATACGGGCATCCTCTGTCCCATGTGAAATTGCCTGGTTGAGCAATGGAACCATGTATGAATAGATGCATCATTCCTTCCCTAATGGTGCAGTGGGACCCATGCTAGTTATGCCTGTTTTTATATTGGGGTCATGACATTGGAACTTATGTCCACTTGAAAACATCTGAGAGTAGAGCCCTCCGGACTCCCCCATCGCTTCTATACCTGACCTTGACCCTTATAAAATATGCTTTTTTAAATGCAGTTTGCTCCTTCACCACTCTGACCCTCTTTCCTGATGACTTTTTGGCCTGCAGTGTGTAAAACATGAATCTCTGCACTTCGGCCCTGGCCCCCTGACCTGTGCCAACTAATTGCACCATGGGTTTAAGTGATCACTCTGGTTGGATCAAAGAAACAAAGAAAGCGCCTTTCACTTTCTGTCGACACCATCTCAACACCATCAAATCACATTGCCTCTACCAGGGAAGAGTGAGACTCACTATATAAAATGGATAGTTTTCTGCCAACTTTACAAAGTCCATACACAACTATGTTTTAATTTATTCTATCAGCAGTATGATGAAGATAAGGCTAGTGATAAGTTGATCTTAATTTCCACCCCACAAAAAGCTAAAACCTGTCAACATACCAGGAGTTCAAAGGTTCAGAGTAAGTGAGATAGAACATCATAGTGTTTGTTTTGTAAATCAAAGGCCATCATTCTTTTCTCCTAATAATGTGCCTGATGTGAGTTCTTCATAAGCCAAGCACAATGAAGAAGATAATGCCAACAGATATTTTGATGTATGGGTCAGGGCAAGGAAGAGATCAGAGATAAACTATTGATAAATTGGATATAAATTTATAGCTAGAATTTTACTTGAGAGGGGGGAAAAGAGCTGCACCCTGAAACTCTGCGGTCCATATGTATTTTTATTGAAATGTTCTGAGGCTGATTTGTTGACATAGCCAAAGAAGTCTGAGTCACTGACACGGTGAACTGCTTAGGTGCATAGTTCAAACACATGGTATCCAGATCTGTCTCAGAACACATTATTACCAGTTGTAAATATGAAGAATATGTAACTGGAAGAACAAGGTAAAATAGGAAAAAAATAATATAAATGCACTGACTTTTCAAAAATAAAGTTAGAAATAAATAGCTTTTAAGGAGTGATACTTAATCATAAGCCTATGACATTGCAGATTATGTATTATAATTTTGATGATTTGAAATTTCCTATCAATATCAAAAATATAAGTATCTTATAAGCCTATCATAAGGGACTTTAAGGATTTTTCTTATTTATTTTGTATGGTCTAAGTGACTTTGTAACAATTTTTATCAATTTTATTCCCCAAATTTTCTGTGAAATGGTGAAACAAAATTTATGGCTAGGTGGCTCTTAAGACACCTTGCATGTACAATTATCTAATTATATTTGCTATCTCTCAATTTATGAACATGCATTTTTGTTAGACCTACATCATTGAAAGTTTTCTAAAGAGCCTAGTATGCTTTTCTGTGTGGGGGCCTGTGTGTGGGCATCTGCATAAAAAATTCTACATAATTCTATTAGAAATATTATTTTTAAAACAGATCTTTTACTCTTATATCTAACTACCCTTCATGGTTAACTTGCTATGTTATTCAATAGATCGACATCACAAATAATTATTAGGGCCCTACTCTACTATGGAGAGTAACTATAATGCATTTCTGAGCAAACTAAAATTGGTAATGTATTTCTGAGCAAACTAAAATTGGTAATGTATTGCTAAGCAAATTAAAATATCCTCTTTCCTGTCTTGATAAACTGCTAATGAGCACCTGAATCAGCAGTATGAAGAGAAGGTTTTCTGCTCTAATGCAGCGTTACAGTCCCAGAAACTTTCAGGGCACCTCTACCCTGTCCTCAGGCAGGCCAAGAGTGGCAATGGACTCTTCAGCAGTAGGAGTATAAATAAAGCATTTGAACTACATAAATTATGAAATATGCACAGTAACTCAATTATGGAACTCTCTTCATGCTCCAAAGAGGTTCTCATGGTTTTCTTTCTTGTTCTTTGTTGTTGCTGTTATCTTTGTTCCTTCCAAGTTCTAGGGGAACTTTCTGGTGCTTTGGTTTGAAGTGTGTGTGTGTGTGTGTGTGTGTGTGTGTGTGTTTTCATTTCTGGCTGCTTCTACTCCAAGGATCCCGGAGTTCTTCACCACCGCACAAGCCTGATGCCTTTCCAATTGTCATGCAAGCTGTAAAAATGACTCCCTTTAAGTTTGATCCCTCTTTCCCTGTGGCGATATAAACAATACACTCCCCTTGGGTGGGTTAGTACCCCATTCCCTCTCTACCCATCACCATTTGCCCCATTCTCACCCCCAAACCCCACTCCAGTTGGCTACCATATGTAGCCTTGGATCTGATCTGGCCCCTGCCATACTACCTGGGCCTCTCTCCAGGGATTTCTGTATACAGTAGCTTTTTCTCATTACCCCTTTTGCATTTTTTTAACATTAAGCTTACCTCAGTGAAATCATGTTGTACCTGTCCTTTTGCACTTGGCTAACTTCACTTAGCATAATTTCAACGAGCATATACTTATAGGGACAGCAGATGGGCACTGGACCTCCACTAAAGTACTTCCTTATTACAAGAACATTTTGTTCAACTAAATTGGCATTCCATGATGCTCACCTTCCCAACATGATCACTGAAGACAAATGTGTGCATAAGCAAAGGCGATGAAGAAAGCTGGTGGTACCAGCTGTCAAAAGATATAGCATCTGGGGTCTTAAAGGTTCAAAAGTAAACAAGCAGCCATCTAGCTCAGGAGTAACAAAGTCCACATGGAAGAAGCACACCAGCTTGTTGGGACTATGAGGTGTCAAACGGATCAGTTATCAGGCTTCAAGAACTAAAAATCATAACATTGTGCACTCATTTTCCTGATATACTCACTGATGACAAACGTGTGCATAAGCAAATGTGGTGAAGAAAGCCAATGGTACCCAGCTATCAACAGATAGAGTGTCTGGGATCTTAAAGGCTTGAGTAAACAAGTGGCCCTCCAGCTCAGAAGCAACAAAGGTCACTTGGAAGAAACACACCAGCCTGTGTGACCATGAGGTGTCCAAGGGATCTGGTATCAGGCATCAAGAACTAAAAATTATATCATTATACATGAGGGGGAGTATAGATTGGTGACCCAAAACCCATCAATAGGTGAAGTGACATCCTCTTACAGAAGGGTTCCAGGGAGGAGGTGAGCCAGTTAAGGTACAGTGTAGTAGCAATGAAATATGCAATTTTCCTCTAGTTCTCAAATGCTTCCTCCCACCCACTATCATGATCCCAATTCTACCAGACAAATCCAGCTAAACCAGAGGATGTACAACTGGAGTCAGAAACATGGGGAATGTAGGATAGATGTTCCCTCAGGTCTAGAAGTGGAAGTGGTGATGCTCGGAGGGTGGAAGGATGGTGGAATAGAAAGGGGGAACCAATTTCAGGAATCTACATATGACCTCCTCTCTGGGATGTGGACAACAGGGAAGTGAGTGAAGGGACACAGTGTACAATATGAAAAAGTGATAACAATTTGTAAATTATTAAGGATCCATGGGGGGGTGGTGGAAGGAGGGAAGGGAAATATGGGGAGCGAGTACTGGGACCTAAGTGGAGGGAATATATGTTTTGAGAGTTACGATGGCAACAAGTGTGCAAATGTGGCCTGCATACAATTGAAGTGAATTGTATGGATCATGATGGGAGTTGTATGAGCCCCCAATCAAATGATTTACAAGTTTTTTTTAAAAGGAGGGGGAAAGAGGAGCTTATACCAAGGGCTCAAGTAGAAAATATTTAGAAATGAATATGGCAACATATACTTGATAAAAATGATGAATTGAATGTTATAAGAGCTGTAAGAGCCCCCCAATAAAATCATTGAAAAAATTAAAAAATAAAATTAAAAAAATGACTCCCTTTCTAAGCAAGAATTGTATAAGTAATCAAGATTAAAACAGATGGTTCAGAAACAGATGTCCAAAACAACTGCAGCTAGTTCTAGATTCCACATCTTCTGTAATTTTGATTGTATATCAGAATTACTTCAGGAGTGCATGTCTACATCTGGAATTCACTCAACATTGACTGCATCAGAATCTGTGGTAATTAGGACTTGGATATTCATATGTTTTTATGTGCAGCCTCATTGAGTAACCATTCATCCTGGCCATGAAGGGGTCATGCTTTGGGTCGCTACCTACAAGATCAGTGGTTAGAAACCACAAACTCCTCTGAGGATACAAAATGAGGCCTTCTACTTCCAAAGAGAGTTACAGTCTCAGAATCCCCCAATGATGGTTTTAGCCTGTCTCACGGGGTCACTGTGGAATGGCATTGACTTGATGGCATTGAGGAGGATTATAGAAGTGACTGTGAATACTTCCTAAATAAATAAATATGCATGTTTCATTCTGGGAGGGATAAAGTCAGAAAAGTTTGGAGATCCTAACTCTGATGGCTTTCTCCATTCTTATTTTATTCATTTCAAAGACATGCTGCTTTTCACAGCCTCCCATTTTTAAACAGGAGAGTCAATGAAAGACACATTAAATGTGCTTTCATCACAAAAAAAGTTTCCATTTCTGTGGGAGGAGTCCGGATGACATGGTAGCCATGCATTTGGCTGGTAGTGGTAGTATACGACGAACTGCTCCTCGGGGGAAAGGCACGGGGTTTTCTAATCCCATGAAGAATTAGTCTCAGCAACTCACAGGGGGCATTTCTGCTCTGTCCTGTAGGGTCGCTCACAGTTCATGCCAACTCCATGGCCGTGAGTTTTTCGAGTATTGCTGTGGAGCATCTACGAAGGTACCCTAGTGAGGCGCTCAGTCATCCAAGAAATATCTCCCTGTTTTGCACACAACCCAGTCAATGGCAGAATAAATATCAAAGTAATGAGTGTTACAACACAATGCCCACAATACTGTAATATATGGCTGACGATTCTGAGGCAACCATGGCTGTCATTAAATTGAATGGGTTCTGATCCCTGGTCCTACACCCTCCTCAAAAACCCTACTCTGCTTGAGCCCATCGTTGTTGCCCTTCTGTCCATCCATTTCAAGGAGGGCTATCCTCTTTCTCAATGGCCCTCTGCGTAACCAAGCAGGCTATATGCTTCCATGGTCTGGTCCCCCTGAGACTATGTACAAAGTACAGAAGCTGGAGTATTCTAGTCCTTACTTTTAAGGAGAATTCTGGCTCAATTTTACCAGGACAGATTTATTTGTTCTTCACCAACACCATAATCCAAAAAATTTTTGATTATCATTCATTGTCTCAATGTTACATATATGTGACCAAAATGAAAATATTATGGTTTGGGTCAGGTGCATCTTATCTCTTCAAAGTTACATCTAGGCTTTACTATAGTTTCAAGAGGTCTTTGACAGTGGATTTATATGGAATATATGCAATTGTAGGATCCCTGGTGCATAGTGAATGGGTTACCAGCTGGTTGTGAACCACAAGGCCCCATGTGAAAAAGATGTACTTTTCTAAGTCCATAAAGGTTTCCAGCCTTGAAAATCCTCAGAGGAAGTTCTACCCTCCCCTGTAATGTTGCTAGTCAAATTCAATTCATAGCAACCCAGTAGAAAAGACCAGAGGTGCTTTGTGGGTTTCTACAACCTCCAAGCTTCATCCTTTTCCTCTGGAGCTGCTGCTGGTTTTGAACCGCTGCCCTTGCAGTTAGCACCCCAATGTGAAAGTCACAACATAATAAACTCTAAAAATAGATGATCTCTCTTTACTGTTCATAAGGATTTGAGGGAATATTTAAGTTTTGTGGAATGCGAAGCTTACACAGCATGAAAGAGGGATATTTTAATAAAAACAATTTATCATCATGAATATGAACTTAGGTACTGCTATGAATTGAATCGTGTTCCCCCAAAACATATGTGGAAAATCCTAATCTCCTATGCCCATAGTTATAATCCCACTTGGGAATGGATCATCTTTGTCATTTTAATGAAATATGACGACTGAAGGTACATCTTAAACAAGCAAGCTAAAGAAGCAGACCTCCAAAGAACCTGGAAATAGAAGCTGAAGACATGTGGCCCTCTCCCCAAGCCAGCCCCCAGTCAGCAAAGAAAGAAAGTTTTGACCTAGAACCAGTGTCCTGAATGCATGTTTCTAGTCTGTGAGAAAAGAAATTACTGTTTGTTAAAGATATCCATGTTGGAGACTTCTTTTATAGCAGCACTGCATAACTAAGAATGAAGAGAAGTCTCCCAACCTGACCCACTGATTTGGACTTGCCAGCTTCCACAACTGTGTGGTTAATAGCCTTGAAATCTCTATCTCCCCATCATCCATTATCTATCTGTCTATCTAATTTATAGAGAATTCTCTATCACAAGGAAGTGCCCTCCCCCCAACAGAATAAAGAAAAGCAAAACAAAACAAAATAGAAAACAGACTTCTTCTTTTCGAAATTATGTAGTTATTTTTTCTTACAAAACAACTTTATTTCCTTGAAATTACTCTCCGTTGCATTTAATACATTAATCAAATCTGCAATCCCATCATTAGAAACATTTTTACAGCTCATCTGTTTGAATGACAGCATTTCCTTTGTTTTTTTTTTATTTTTTTCCCTTCTTCCAAGTCATGAAATTGCAATTTGAAACAAAAAGAGGTCAGTTGAGTAAGGTTAAGGGGGGCAAGAGAGGCAGGCTGTTTTGTGACAAACACGGGTGCACTGAGATGGCTGCACAAGGAGGGTTGGCAAACAAGTACCCCAACTGCCACAGGTCAGGCCTTTTTTGTTGCACACTCTTACGGAATCTTTTCAGATCCTAAATAGAAAGCTTGGGTAACATTCTGTCCTGGTGGAATGAACTGCAAATGCACTATGAGTTGACTTTATCATCCATTTAGGAATTGAACAGCCTTCCAGAATGAGATTTGATATCAATCGCCATTTCACCTCTTTTGAAATGGGACAACTACTTATACTCTTGAGTTATTCCCATAGCGCTGAACTGTGTTCACCATCACAACAGTTTCTGCGGCAGTTATCCTAAGCGGGAGAAAAATTTCCCACCCGCATTCCGTTCTCTTAAACTGACCATCACAAAAAATAAAGTTCAAGCGAAACTGCTTTTATGAAAAAAATTACTGTGAGAGAATCTTCCAAGGTGGCACCACTGATACACTAACTCGTAGAACGTTGCTCCACGCTCAATGCTCACCTAATGGGAAAAATGCATCTTATGAAAGCTCCACCCAGGGCAGCTTTTTGCTTTTCCTTTTTTTTCCTCTTTCCTTTTTTTCTCTCAAAATGATGTGTGTGTGAATATAGATAGATGATAGATAGATAACCAAGAAGATTCAAAAAGTTTGAAGGCTTTCTTAAATATAACTTTTCAGTGATTTTGCCCTATAAAAAATTCAACCAAAACTGTGATGTAGAGAAAAGTAACTTTATTTAGAATAAGAAAAAAATTTCAAAAATTATTAGTATAGAAAAATTACCTCACCACCACCACCAACTATGGGTGTGTACAATTGTACCTATTGATAGGTCTATATATGCATATATGTGTGTCTATATATAAACACAGGGAAGATTTATTGAAATTTCTTGCAACAAAACAACCCAATTTGCAAAGAATTTTGTTTGTTGGTTTTTGAAAATATAATGCTTTTTCTATGGATATGTCATTTGCACTATGAACATACTTGGGGTTGGCTGTTATTATTTTCAAATTCATAAATATATATTTTTTTAATTTATATCATTTAAATTTTTACTCTAGTAGATAAAGTGCACAGAAATGAAAGCCTTTGGGTGTTCTCAGAAATTTCTGAGTATCAGCAGGTCCTGAGAACAAATATGTGAGAATGCTGTTCCAGAGAAGGACAGGGAGAGCAGTGAGCTCCTTCCCCTGCCCCAAATGCAGCTTCTGGTTATGGGAGGCTGACTTAGAAAGCACAGATGACTTGGAATCAGATTAATGAAAAGGGGCCTGAATCCAAATTGCTTCAGAGTTCTCGCTCTGTGACATTAGGAGATAATCTTTGGAAACATCTAATTTTCTGTTTCCTCGTTACTGGGAATGCCAGTATCTATTTCAGAGGTTCCTTACAGAAGAATCTTTAACGAGAAAGTAACAAGACTTATGCTTCAAGTTCTGTAACTTACTCAGGTGACTTTCAAGGTTCTTGTGAATGAGTGTAGGATAATTCAAAAGTCTGAGAATTATTCACAATTGATGAAAGTTCGAAATACCTTGAAATCTTACTTACATCGTTGATAGGAAAATAGCAACAACAGCTAATTGTTGGTTAGAGTTTTTGCAACCTCAATAATAATCTTAAATATTTATATAGCATCAGCAATACGTAATTATTCAGCAGGAAAGAACATTCCTAAAATTATCATTGGTAGAATAAAAGTTTAATTAATCTTCATAGCAAAATCTCAGGTTTCTCCCTACAAAATTATTCCACCTGAAGAGACCAAAACAAGAATTATAGGCTGATGTGTATACATACATAATTTGATCAGTTCCCAGAATGATTGACTTTGTGTTTAAATGTAGGCATGTCTTTAATTTATAATTTTAAATGATAAGATTTATTTTTCTTTTTAGAAGAAAAACATACACCTGTCTCTACCCAAATTAAATTTAAACAACACCTTTTTCTGTATGGGTCCTTTATTTTTGTTTCGCTTGTACCTCAATACACACTCTTAGATATGCCACCCTGAGGAAAATTAACAAAATATTGCAAATATATTATTATAAAGTATTGAAAAAACAAGCATATTTGATAATGATGATTCCTGTTGAAATGTGGTCAAGGGCCACATCTTGCTATCAATCTAAGGATGGAGTTAGTCATTTTTTTTAATCTAAAGAGTGATTCATATTTTTGAGAGACAGTGCCAAGTAACCCAAACAATATGTGTATTCTGTGACCCTTTGTATGTCATGTTGGACAGAGTGAAATGGTGCCTACCCAAACCACAATATCAGGCTGTGTATCCAAGTGAATTTTGTTTATGTGAATCAATATACAGGATTGTGCAAGTGCATGGGTTTATGTTACCATAGCCACAGATGGTAGCCACTGGATATGTGACATTTTTACATAGACGCACATGTTTTCAATGATGCTAAACTTAATAATTTATATATTTTATATAGCCTGTGAGACTGAAAGGCAGCCAAGTAGAGCCGCATTTAGAAATGTTGCTGATGTAAACTCAATTAAGTTTAGGGTAACATTGTACAAACAAAATGAAAATTAAAAATAAAACACATGTATCAAATGCACTTTTAGTACTTATCAAGGACTGTGGGTCACAGAGGTGAAAGTCATCACGCCCTTACATTAAGTGATTTAAGGGAAAGTGGCTTCTACTTAATATCTCAGGGTCTTGTCCCTGCTGGAGGAATCACATAGCACAGAAAAGAAGAGTATGATTGATCCAGCTGTGAGGAAATACAGCTTTTGACGTGTATAGGATACTCATCAACACACAGAAGACTGATTTTGACTGGAGAGTCAAAATCAAAGGATCAATGCTTTGAAATGATCCTTAATAAAAATCCATAACTGAAACTTGGTGGAAAGCATTTTTTTTTTACTCCAGTTAATAATGTATTCCTTAGGTAATTTCTATAAAAGGAAATTAAAAATGAATTGTGCTTTAGCAAACAAAGCTTCCAAAGGAATTGCAACTGCTAAAATTCAGTATCCTTTTGAATGTTCTCCGCATTTGTAGAAGTCATTCCAATGTTGTCTTCTATATTTGCTTTTGATATATTTTTCCATAAAATACTGGTGAAGACAGACTTTTTCATTTTTCGTAGTTCCATAAACTGAGGGCACCATTTTGATTAACTGCTTAGTGATAACACAAGTTATGAGGAGCCTCCAACAATAATAATTGCCCTTTGTAAAAACTAATCCTGGATATATTGCCTTATGCCTGGGATTGTTAATCTTATAACAATGTTAATCTTAAAGCATAAATTCTTAAACACTGTAATGTATGCTAACACACTGGTAACCTAGAACTTCTAGAATATATCTGCAACAACAAATTATTTGTTTAATATTTGACAGGTGATACCTTAGCTAAGTCCATTATTGTGCCTACAACACTATCCCAAAGTGTGGTTTCATGAAGTTTCATTTCATTTTTTGTCTGCAATAGAATCACCTTGGCACATAATTACTATAAATCAGTGACCATGAAAAGTACCTTAAAAGAAAATTGGCCAGTGGTGCACATTTAAAAAATACTAATATAAACAAATGTTTATAAATTTGTTATTAAGATAAAGCCGCATTGCTGAAGCAGAAATGTTAATATAACATTATTTTAAATGATAATGAGCTAATGAGCTAAGTAGAAATAAAGACTTTTTATTCTAAATAGGTAGTTTTCACACTAAAAGTAGCAACATTTTCTCACATATTTAAACACACACAGAATACAAAAGACTTTCTTTCTAACCTAAGTTAAAAATACAGCTCAAAAGTGAAAGACCACACAAATATTGTCTTTCTCAGAAGAATTGATTAGGTCTGAAGTCTGTTTCAGGAAAAACTAGTTTAACTGGTAGATATACACTGTTGTTTTGAGGCTGGGAATTTTAGAGTCAACCCGGGTTTTGTTCTATTGAATTGCCCTTTCAGTAGGAGTCCAAGCACTGTATGAAAGAAAATATTCAGACTTCTTTACCTCAGATATGGTCTGCACAGACAATCTGTTCAAAAGCCATACACACAAAACACCTCTCATCAATTTACTTCTGATTCATACTGGCCCAAGAAGATGGTGGAGAACTGCTCCTGTGGGTTTACAAGACCGTGTTACTGGTATAAACAGATCTAACAATTCTTAGAATACTGTCCCATTTCTCTGTATCTCTTCTTATATTTTTACGGGCACATATTTTTAATGGGTTCATGATTTTGAAGATTCCCTACATTAACTTTACGTCCACTCACCCCCCCCCCCCCTTAGTTAAGTAGTACTGATGACTGCCCCTGGGAAGTGCTGGGTTGAAATGACAGGGAACTGGCAAAGCCCTACTCTAATCTCTCCCTTCCTCAGCACTGACCACTGGTCCACTTGGGCATCTATTTGGCGAATAATTCCATAATTCTGTTTTCCCCACTAAATTACAAATTTCATGAGTTATAAGAGACTCTTTATTTAGCCTTTTGTCACCAATGCTAATATCTAACTCATCCTATGCCCTCAGGGTATATTGATGGATGAAAAAATGAGTGAGAGCAGAGGTATGTGTAAAAAAAATTCTTTCATCAAAATCTATCAAGTACAAAAAATATGCCTAATAGATCATGTATTGGCTCAGATCTTACCACAGGTTGCTGGACAGGCAATTGAATTTGACAAAACGAAGGCTGGCAAAGCCACTTTGAATTTGTTTCATGCTCTTGCTTGAGAAGAGATGAAGCAGTTTTAATTTCTAAATATGGTTTCTTTAAAAACAGGGTTAAATCTTATAAAATGTCTACGTATTTTGCTGCTGTGTTTGTGTTCTTTAGAACTCAAATTTTTACTGACACAAAACCAAGTATTGTCTGTGATGCAATTCTATCCATTTGAAATCTGAACTATGCAACTGCTTATCTGAAATCTTTGACCATGATAATTTCTTGTGTAAAGCCTCCTAAGGACCATAATGTATTTATGCACACTGGAGTGTCAAATGATAGTGAATTGAGGAATTCACTCAAAGATAAATATAAATTAAACTAAATATAAAACTAGACAACCCAATGTGTATAGAATACATAGGATTGTTTAAAAGCAGCATTTCACTTTAAAATCATTTTTCACATGACTATATAATAATTAGCCAATTAAAATAAGAGAAAGGCAATAAAAACCTTCAATAGATGATTTTATCTTCCCAGCTGCACTCTCACATGTTTTGTGATCTAGAGAAATGTCTGCTGTGAGGTTTGTTAATTTGTTGAGAGAATAGAACAGAACTGAGTTCTAATACAGCATCTCTCATTAGCTAGTGATAAGTCCATCAGACAATCATTCAACAGACTCCCACCACTGACTCATCTGTAAATTGAGAGGCTGGATAAATAAATCCCACCTCTACAGTTTCCTGTTTCTCAGTTTTTATCACTCTAAGAACCAATCTTTTCCTCAAAGTGCTGAAAGTCAAATTACAATGCACTGAAAATAGTTTGTAATGTTCAATAGTAGCCAATGCCGAGATTGAGAATTTGCAGCAAAGAACAGTTTTTCTTTTTAAGGAAACACATTTTAATTGATCTTGATGAGAGAAAATTAAATATTTAGACATTGTATATAAAATATTCAGGACCTAAGGGGTATAAAATGACTTACTTGTTTATTATTAAATATATCTCCACACACTGAATTGGAGCACAAAAATTTTATAGTGTGTAGTGGATGTTATTTTGTCATATTCATCTATTTGTGAATAAGAAGAATGAAACATTAGGAAATACCAAGTCAAAGATGGGGAAAAGGGAAATACACTGAAGTTATAAAGAGAGGTGATCAATAAGTAATCATAATATGGCCCTTAAAAGCTTTTAGGTAATTGATTGGGGAGAAACAGAGCAGCTAATGAGCCATGATGCATTGTCATGAGTCTATTCTCTTCCCACCTGGCCTATTTCAGCACACCCCTCTAGAGGCCCATTGCTGGACACAAATGCTAGCCAGCACCCACTGATCAACCAGATTGCATATGGAAATTACAATGACTATAGATGCCAGAGACTTAGCACTCTTCACATAGAGAGAAATGCAGTTATAAATTCTCACATCTGGAGTTTTACAATTAATCATGCAATCATTATCAGTATTCTCTCGCTATTCTCTATATATTTTATTAATGTATTTTATTATTCATGCAGAATAAGTTGAAGTGCTGCCCAGAATTCAGCTTTAATATGGCTTTCAAGATAAGATTAATGGCAGCAGGAGAGAGAATTGTCTGTGGCTGTGCTTGATTGGGATGCCTGCGTGTCTTAACTTCCCTTTTCTCAGAGATACTGATTTCCTGACATGTAGTCTTCTTTCTATCAGCATGTTTTTATTAGAGAAAAACAGGAATTTTATTTATTATTAATATTAATACAAAATGGATCTTCATGGAAGAAAAGGAGGTAGTTTATAAGTTCTATGGCATACCTTCTTGGCCATGCTGTTCTTCTGGCATTTGCAGTGGCAGGCTGTCCGGGTCCGAGCTGATAGCGTGGATGAGAGGGAGGGAGCTTAGGCTGTCCAAGTGTGGAGTTTTGCCGCATATGACCTGCTGAATTCATATTTTAGACAAAAGGCAAAACTAAATCTAATGAATATCAACTCTCAATGTCAAAGACTGAACAAACTAAACAAATTAATAGAGCAGTATTTAAAAATTAGTTCTTTTGCTAAAAGCAATGTGACCATCTTTTATAAATTTGATATTGTAATGCAGGACTTTCTTTGCACTTCTCCTATCAACATTGCTAATTTGCATGATGAAGTGACTGCTATAATTGGGATATCAAGAAAGCAGAAAGGCTCCCCCCCCCATAATATAATGTTTAAATACAAAAAGCCAAATCTAAGCATTTTTTTATATTTTGATGAATTTTGGAAATAAAGTGAAGTTTTAGAATTAAGGCAGTTACTTGGTAAGTCTACCTACACAATCAAGTGTATAAAATGTATAAGATTTTGTAGTTATTGTGGTGACATGAAATTGCTTTGATCTAATTCTTCCATGCAGTCTTTGTCATGCCTGGTGTCTGGTTGGAGCATTCAAATAAGGTGTAAGGATTCTAACTCAGGGGCTGGTCAGCTTTTCTATAATTCTGGTTATAAAAGGGCCATCTCAGAAGGAGAAACAAGATGACTTTGACCATCAGAAAGACAAGCAATCAGGTGAGGCGGTCAGGTGAGGCACTACACAATCCCTGTCTAAAATACTGAGGACACCTGCAGCCTCTGTGGAGATCCTGAGACAGAGGAGAGGAGCCCTGCTGAGACAGAGACCAAGAAGGGGAGAAGAGGGTGGGCTTCCTGGTCTACAGCAGCAGAGGTCAAGGGACCGCAATATTGAGAGAGGCCAAGGTCCAGAGACAGTTATACCTGCCAGCATGGCTGAGAAGAGGCTTTGTGAACAAACACCCTGAGCCTTGGTGGCGTAGAGATTTTGCATTGAGTTGGGAGCCACATGGCCGACAATTCAAACTCACCAGCTACTCTGAGGGAGCGAGGCGGAGCTCTGTGCTCCAGTAAGCAGTGTCTCAGAAGCCCTGGGGGTCACTATGAGTTGGCACTTTCTCAGTGGTGGCAAGTTTTCTTTAAAAATAACTTTGTCATCTGTTATCTTCTCCAATAAGCCAAACTAAAACTCACTGCCATGGCCTCGTTTCTGGGTCCTCGTGATTCCGTAGGACAGAGAACCCTTTGGTTACAGACTCAGAAGTCTTGTCTTTCCCGAGTTCCCCTAATAAATCCCTGTAACTGTGAGGATTGGCTATGAGTTCTGTGTGGTTGTGGCAATAGACTAGGGAACACAGCCGAGCAGCAGAATGCCATGAAAGGAACAGGTGGTCTCAGAATTAAGGAAGACAGAGGGAGGAGGCCTTTCTGACTCTTCCTCGGGACAGTTGGTCGGGTTTTATTGTGGAGCAATATTCTCTCTCCACTGAAGTTTGATGAGGTCAGACATGACTTTCATGCCATATTCTCATTATTGAATTTTTTAAAAATTGTAGTATTGCTATGTAATTCATATATGAGGGCATATGCCCCCAACCCCAAATGAACCTTTTTTTCCTAAAGCTGTTTACATTATTTTATTTTTTACAAAACAACCTTACCACCATCAAAGAACTCTATATTACATGTAATATATTTGTCAAAATTGTGATTCCTCTTTTGGAAACATTTTTCAAACTCATCAATTCAGATGGCTAATAGCCCCTCCCTCATCATTTTTCTCATCACCTCTTCTACATCATCAAATCTCTGTCCTTTCATGTTTCTCTGCATAAAGAAGTCGCATAGAGTGAGGACAAGGATAACAAGGTGCATGGGGCAAGCGAAGCATGCTGGGTTTTGCCAAAAACTAGTGCTATGGGATGGCTACATGAGCAGGTGCATTGTGGCAAAACTAGCCCCTGTCTTTCAAAGAGCGGGGCTTTTTGATCACACACCACTAGGCAATCTTTCCAGAACCTCTAAGTTGAAAGCTTGATTAAGCATTTGATTTGTTAGGATGAACTCCAAATGCACTGTTGGTTGATATTTTCATCAGTTCGGGAAATCAACAGACATCCAAAATGAGGTTTATCATTAATTGACATTTCTCCTCTTTTGAAATAAAAACCACTCTTACACTTGAGTTTCCCCATAATGCTGTCCTTGTAAGCTCTGTTCAACATGATATCATTTTCTTCAGCCTTTTTCCCTGACCAGGAAACAAAACTTCATAGCCTACTTGTTCTCTTAAATTTACCATCACAAAAAATGAGGTTGAAGTGAAATTACTTTTACAAAAAAAATCACTCTGACCAGAGAGAATCTTTCCAGGCAACACCACTGTATGCAATAACTCGGAGTAAGTTGCTGGATGCTTACCTCTCAGAGGACAAAATGGGTATAATGACAGATCCACCCCATGCTGCAAAACTCCATTGTTTTTAGTTTGTTTTACTTTGGTACCCACTTGTATAGTACAATTATTTCCTCACCTCAAGAATAGTTGTACAATCATTACCACAATCACTTTTAGAACATTTCGTTCATCCTTTTTCCAATGATCACTTATTCCTCAGTTCCCCAACCTCCCTGACCATACCCCCAAGCGACTATTAATCCAGTTTAAAGGTTTACCTAGTCTTGATTTCAAGCACAGACAAATATTTAATACAAATGAAAAGAATAGCAAGAATAAAAAAGTAAAAGATAAATATCTCAAAATGTACATTTAGAGGGGGTACTACATCCTTCACAAACAATAGCCAGGCTCTCTACCTCATTGCATAGGAATCATGACTGTGCTTTTATAAATTAGTGCATGCAAGCTTGGAATTTGCTTTGAATTAGCACACAGCATAGCATTTAAAATGGTAAATGGAATTGACTTTTAAGCTGAATTGCCACTGTGATCAGTGAAAGTGACAAGGTAATATATCTACCATTGCACACCACAGATGCTGCTGCTGATTGATTGATTAAACTTTTTTCACCCTATAGTAATGTTAAAAATAAAGTTTCATGCCCCTTTTGCTCCAGAGTTTGAAGAATGGTAAATGTGTAATTTCATTGACATAATCTCCCCAATTAAATTTTTTATCAGTTTAATATTTCTAAATATTTTTATAAAATCAATCTTGTTGTCATGAGATGTTTAAATTATGTTTGTATGCACCTGCAAAATCACTTACTAAAACTACATGGAAAATAATTCTTAATATTTGGATGTGGATAAATGGCACTTGAATAATGTAGTAGGCATGTAAGAATGCAAATAATCAAAACAACATTTCTCTCTGCATCTCACTATTCATTTAGTTCAATGTGTAATTACACATTTGATCAATAAATAATTAGATCTATGCCAAATAAATATTTAAATCCATGTCTTTCCTGGACCAGATAATCGATAAATCTTCACAGCAGGGATCATAATATACAAACTCTGAAGGAATATAATTTTGATTTATTCAATTGTTGATTTATACAAAACAATTACTTTCTTTGTAAGTAATCATTGGTCAATAAGTTTTGCTATTTAAATACTAGTGCAGTATGGAGATTTTTATTGAAACAATCTTTTCAACATATGAGATCTACTATTGTGTTTTGTTGGAACATCTTGTATGGAAAACAGATGCCAAGGCAGTTTAAAACTTCCCTTTAATGGTGCTTAACTGAAGAAGAATGAGAAAAACATTGCACTATATTTGTGCTTATGACTAGTCATTCTGTGATTAAGAATGTGATTATAAATCAACTATAATCTTTACCAGGTTTGCTCTATTGTTAATGACAGTTACACAGAAGTTTGATTAATTTCCATCCTGTAGGTATTTCTCTAATCAGATTCTACCTTGTTATCTTTTATAGGATTATAAAGTTTGTTTTTTGTAAGGCCAAAACAGAATTCATTGGCTATAAAAACAATCTATTAATCATAGAAACATTGATCACATATAAGTTGAGATATAACAAAAATAGTATTGAAATAGTTGCTTAGTGATGTGTTATTCAGGGTAGACTAGAGAAACAAATTCATAGACATTCATATGTGTATGTGAATAAGAAAGAGATTTATATACAAGAACAATTGAGTATTGAGAAAACATACAAGCCCAGTCCAGATTGAGTCTGTAAGTCTGATATCAGCCTGTATGTCTCAGACCAGTCTATAAAGTCCCCTTCATACTCAGGGACACATGCATTGACACTGAATGCAGGAACATCACTGGCCATTGGGTAGGAAGTCTTGTGGGCACAGTGGTGGTGGAAGCATTGCAGCACTGGAAGGGGTCTCCACACGCTTCCTCCAGATCAGGGCACACTGGCTTAGTTCCATGTGTCTTGTCAGCTGCAAGGTATCCCGGGAATGAGCCGAGAAAGAGAGAGAGAGAGAGAGAGAGAGAGAGAGAGAGAGAGAGAGAGAGAGAGAGAGTCCTCACCCAGTCCTCATTGGCTATGAACTGATTGACAGGCTAGACTCCACCCTTTCACTGTGAATCCTCAAATTGACACCATATCCTGTAACTATCACAAGAAATGATCAGTTTTCTCTCAAGCAATGAATCTGAAACCAAATTTACTTGCTCTTGCTCCCTCCTTGCCAGACCAGCACCAAAAGCAAACAGCATTCTAATACAGACAATCTCATATAAAGAACTGGCATTCTTTGCTAAATTCAAGGACTCTCTTTTCTTTACATCTTGGATATGTACTAGGGAGTCATTATGAGTTGGATTGTAAATCACTGGGATAGCACTTAGAAATTCCACTAGCTGAGTCATTGGGGAAAGGGGAGTCTTTCTACTCCTGTAAAGGTTTGCTGTCTGAGAAACCCATGGGGGCAGTTCTACTCTGTCCTATAAGGTTGCTGCTATAAGGTAGAATGGAAGTGAGTTTGAGAGATTTTTTAGCTCCCTATAGAGAAACAGAGCCAAAATATAGATAGGAAGATAGATGATTAGAAGATGATAGATAGATAGATAGATAGATAGATAGATAGATGATAGATAGATAGATAGATGATAGATAGATATAGATGATGGGTAGGTACATGGGTGGGTGGATGGATGGATAGATAGATACATAGATAAATCGATGTTTATTTATTTTTAAGGAACTGACATATACAACTGCTGTCCCTGGCAATTCAAAATCCATAGGTCATAGAAGAGGTTGGAAACTGCAGTGAACTTGTGCCAAAATTGTTAGACCAGGTGGTGAAATGAAAATTCCAAAAGAATATCTACTTGACAGTTTGGAAACAAAACCCTTTCTCTTGACTAGTCATAGTCTCTGTGTTTAAGGCCTTCATTGATTGGATGAGGCTCACTTACCTCATGCACGATAATCTCCTTTATTTTGTGTCAACTGATTTAAAGGCTGTTGTGGTGGTTACTCATTCATCTGCTAGCAGTAAGATCAGCATACAGAAACCACGAGTGGCTCCTTAGGAGAAAAAAATGTACTTTCTACTCTCATCATAGTTCTATAGTCTCATAAATTCACAGCAGCAGTTCTACCTTGTCTTATAAAGTCACTATGATTTCACATCAACTTGACCGGTGACAGTGAGTTTTGTTGTTAGGGACCATGGAACTGATTATAACTCATAGCAATACTATGCACAACAGAAAAAATAATGTCCCAGTCCTGTGCTGGTCTCACAATCATGGTTATGTTTTCATTCATTGTTGTAGCATCTGGGTAAATCCATCTCCTTAGCGGTTTGGAGTTTTCCTCTTTTTCACTCACCCTCCACCTAACTTGCCCTTTTCCAGGGACTCATTACTCCTGAAAACAAGCCCAAAATATATGAGTCAAAGATTAGGCATCCTCACTTCTAAGGAGCTTTCTGGTTGTGCTTCCAGTATAGATGTATTTGTTTATCTGGCTATCCATGCTACTTTAAATATTCTTCATCAACACCAAGAGGAAAGTGTATCATTTCTTTCTAGTCTTTCTTAATCACTGACCAAGTAACACATGTATATTAGACAACACAAAGTGTCATGATTTGGGACAGTGGTATCTTAATCTTCAGAATGACATTCTTGTTCAGCACTTTAAGAGATCTTGTTCAGTAAATTTGTCTAATGGAATATATTGTTTGATTTCTTGAAACTTGTTTCCATGAGTGATAATTGTAGATAGAAGTAAAATGGAATCCTTTACAACTTCAATCTCTTTTCCATTTATCGTGATATTGGGTATCAGTTTATGTGTGAGTATTTTGGTTTTCTTTACATTGAGTCATAACCCACAGAGAACACTGCAGTTCTTGAATTCCATTACCTAGGCTTCAACTCAGCACAGGCAAATCATTTCTGATTAGTGCTTGACCAAACACCTGGGCACTGTACCCTTGTCAAATTCATTTAGCAAACCATCTCATTACTCTAATGATTTGATCCTTACAACACATCATTGGTGTCTCTGTATATATGATAATGATAAAATTTTAAATGACCTTCCTGTTCTTTCTTGTTACCTGTGTGTTCTCCTGTTACATTTGTGATCCTTTGGCCTTCTTTTGGTCTGCACACAGTGTTTTCTCCCCAAAGTCCTAGAGTCTTATTCAGAAATAATACATAGAAAATAGGGAATCTGCTCTGATTTTGATCCCAGGAGCTGTCACACTACCATATTCCTGAGCATCTTGGCACCACAGGTCTCTGCACCTGAGGGCTTGTGATCTACCAGCTTCCTTCTTCACCTCCCAGCTCCATCCACTGGCAGCTGAGTGAGTCTGAAGAGGATTCTGGACTTCAGTTGGACTGGGATCCAGAGCAAAAGAGAGACCAAGTAGCAATAAAAAAGGAGGGACTCTGCAGAGGCCTGGTTAGGAGTACCATAGAGAGGGATTTCCAAAACTTCCAGACTGCAAGTTTCTCAGAATAAAGATAAGCAGACACAAATTTATTAAAATAAAAGAACACCAATACCTGATGCTAGAATCCCTTTTGTTATCATCCCTCAGAGTGCATCTCCCTAACTCTCCACATCATTTTTTGATGGTCCTAGATTTTTTTCTACTGTTGTTGATGGGTCAAACTTGAGAGCTAAAGCTCTGCCTGTGTGACCAGCCTAGGGTGGATATATGCACAAATAATCTTAGCTCTCAGTTCAAGCCAAAGGAGGTCCAGTCTGAAACATTCACAGTGCTACTTTCCCAGTCGCAGAAATAGCACAGCTTACTGAGCCATGTGGGAGTAACTCTGCAGGGCGGCCTGGAAGGTGCATAAATAGTGACTACATGAACTCTCCGCACACACCGGGTGAGTTCCAGCCCCATTCAGTACAGCTCTGCAAGGCCATACAAAAGATGAAATACTTAGCAGCAAGCAACTAAATAAACAAAAGACCTATATAGAAAAATTAGAAAACTGTACTACAAGAAAACTAAAAAAGACATACACAAATGAAAGAACATTCTGTGCTCATTGATAGGCAGACTTTATATTGTAAAAATGTCAGTACTACCTAATACAATCTATAACTACAACACTGTTCCAAATCCCAAATACAGTCTTTAAAGAAATTGGAAAAACTAGTTACCAATTTCATATGGGTAAGCTAAAGACCCAGGATAAGCAAAGATTTCTTAAAACTAAGGACCGAGGAGGAGACTATCTGATGAAAAACTTTCTACAAAGTCACAGTCAAAACAGTCTGGCACTGGCACAATGAGATAGAGATAGACCCATGGGTCAGAACTGAAAACTCAAATATAGATTTATTAGCCTATTGGTGACTAATCTTCAATAAAGAACTGAAAAATATTCAATGGGACAAAGATAGCTTCTCTAACACCTGGCATTGGACAAACTGGCTTTCCAAATGCAGAAGAATAAGACAGGATCTATATCTCTCCCTGAGCACAAGACAAACTCAAGATGAATTAAAGACCTAAATGTAAACTCCAAGACTATTAGGATTATCAATGACAAAAACTGAACAAACTAAAGAGCCCTATTGCAAGGCATGCATAAACTACTAAGTTTAATAAAGGAAATACAGCAGAAGACTAAATAGACAACTGAGACATGCTAACATTATATCACCTATACCCAGAAAAACATTTCATCAAAAGAATGAAACAAAAGTCCACACATTGGGTATGAAATTTTATTAGCAGCACATCAGAAAATTATCTAATTACCAACATCTACAGCACTCTACAACAGCACAATGAGAAAATAAATGACTGGTTTAAGGAATGGGGGAAAAGACAGGAACAGAAAGTTCACTAAAAATTAAGTATAGGGCTGAGCCCTGGCAGCGTAAGTGATTGAGTGCGGGACTGGCCCGCGGGCTTGGCAGTTCAAGTCCAAGCGGCGGCTCTCGGGAGCAGCACTAGGTGGTGCCCACAACCACCAGAGGCAGTGATGCCACCCCCCCCAAAAAAAAAATTAAGTGTAAATGGCTAATAAATACATGAAGGAAATTCTAAGGATCACTATCCACCTGATAGATATAAGACCACAATGAGATACTACTTTACATTCATTGTGCTAGCCCAATTAAAACAAAACTGAAAACAACAAATGTTTGAGAGACCATGGAGATAATGGAATGCATATACACTGTTGGTGAACTTGTAAATGCATTTAACCAATATGGAAAACTACATGTAAATATTTAAAGCAACTGAAAACTGAAATCCCAGAAGATTCAGCAATAGCCTCATTAGCCTATATCTCAAAGAAAAAGAGACACAATACGAATGGATATATGTTCTCCTATGTTTATAGCAACACAATTCACAAATACAAGGAACTGGAAACAGTCCAAATACCCAAGAATGGAAGAATAGATAAAGAAATCACAGCACGCATGCGCGCACACACACACACACAAACACACACACAATGGAATATTATGCATCCCTTCAAAACTAGTGATGAAAACATAAGCCCCAGATGACATGGAAGAACCTGGAAACTGTTGAGCCTTCTACTAAATGGAGAAAATTCAGTGAAACAAATATCTGAGGCCAATTGCCAAAGAAAGGGGTAGAATGTTGGCCTACTGACCATGAACCACCATCACCCCACTTCTGTGCCCTTTATAAGAAAAACTTCAAAAGAGGAGACTTCACATTGGCTGAGGTCACTCCTTCAAAAAGGGGAAAAGTGAAATAGACCATCCACTTGATGCTTTATATCACCGAGCAATGCTGTGACAAATCAACCTTCCCTCCACAGGAATGAGGGGAAAACCATGTTCATCTAGGTTACCTAAAGAAACAGATCCAGAAACATTCACATATGTATGACAGGACTTTATATCAAGAAGTGATTATGCATCAGCCAAGTGCAGATCAAGTCCATAAGTTTAATATGAGCCGACAAATCCAATGAATTTCTCTTCTCATGAGAATTCTCATGTGAAGGCTATACCACAAGAAGGGATCATCAGGCAGTGACCTGATTCATAGACTTGACTCTGAAACTATATTCTTATATCAAGTTAACAAGAAATTGTGTAACTACTACAGACCAAGCCTTGTCAATTTGACACCTTTATAAAACTCTTTAGACCAGGCTGAGCCCCGGTGGCGTAGTGGGACTGCGGCCCACTGGGATGGAGGTTCAATTTCAGCTCACAGGAGCAAAAGCTGGGCCTCCTACTCCCAACACCTGAGGGCAGTGATGCCTAAAAAAGAAAACTCTTTAGACATACATAATTTTTAAACAAATGATAAAATCATACCTGTACCAAACAGGTTAAAATTAAAATGCATAAAGTCAAAATTCACCAGCCTCTTTTAAACACAATACTCTATAAACTAACAAAATGATAATTTATACTTAACAATTGCTGTTATGTGAACACCTACAATGTAAACCTATAATCCTATGAATATGTTCCCCAAACTTTGAAGGTTAGTAAGCCAGCCATTTCTTACCTTTATCCACCCAATTTGAGATATCCATTTTCTATATTGCCCACTTTCATAAACTCAATGCTCTGAGGAGTCAATCAGATTCTTTGTAATGAAAAATCTTCATTCCAGTTGGAATCATGTGAATCTGAAACCATTAGCAAAGTCAAATAATTAGTAGGCATGTCCTAGCCCATAGAGTCAGCAGATGTATGCACTTAAGGTCAAAAATCTTCTCTTCCTCTGGTCAGGCTGATCAACTTAATGTCGACTGTTGGTTGCCTCGCTTAACCTCAGCACGGTGCCCATTGGCCACCTCCCCTTTATACCATGGTACCTGTTATAAATTCTCAACAACCCTCATTCCCTTGGACTAGGTCATGAACTTCAGACCAGTCAACTCACTCTCATCTTCTCCTCTAGTCCCTTTGAACCAGGTCCATAAGAGTCAGTGGCCAGACACAACCTGACTCTTTATTGTTGCGTTCTTTCACTTCCATTCAACAAGTGGATCCAGGTGGTCTCCTAGCAAGCATTTCAGGCTGTCTGCAGGCTCTCTTTAATGGACAGTCATAGAAAGGAGAGTTCCTTCATGACTTCAATTTTTCCAACTGCAGACACATACCTTACTAATTCAAAAAGTCAGAGTTATTTTTTCTTGTTCAGTCTGTCAACAGCCCCTCTAGGCATGTCTCTTCTTATGCAAATTTCCTGAGCATTCCAAAGCACTGAATGAAGCTTATCTTTTTAGAGCCTTTTGTGCAGGCAGGCCCTAACCCAGTGGCTCTGAACCTTCCTAATGCCAGGATCCTTTAATACAGTTCTGCATGTTCTGGTTGACCCCCAACGATAAAATTACTTTCATTGCTAATTCATAACTGTAATTTTGCTGCTGTTATGAATCAGGTGACCAGTGTGAAAGGGTCATTCAACCCACAAAGAGGTTGCATCCCATAGGTTGAGAACGACTGTCCTAACCCCTTTAAAGATTCAAATAGATGGTTGTATACAAATAGGCATACAAGCGCTCTATTTTTATTCCCCAATCATACTTTCTATCAATAATTGTATCAATAACAATAGTCAGAAGACAACACAAACAGTATAAACCTAATTCAGCCAGATCCCAAACTCAATTCTTAAAGCAGTTAAGATTAATCCTTGTCTATCTTATCTTAATCCTTATCTAAGCTATTCCATTGATATGAAATATGGCCTTAGACCTCTCACTGCATCAAGCCAGGCCTGAGCCTTCTGTCAGCCATTTTGAACTTCTGTCAACTATTTTCACAAAGCAGCATGGTTCCTGAAAAATTCAAGGGGTGATTTTGGCCCCTGTGCTCAAAATATACATTAATCATATTCATTTCAAATAGAAATTACCAAAATCAATAACCAAGGAAAAAGCAAGTCAAGCTCAATGTAAAACCAAAAATAAGACCAGGGGAAGGCACATCTACATTTTAGAGGAGGGACTGATATTTCTGTTGGTGGGTCTGGACAGTAAAAGGGGAAGAACAAACTCATATCAGTAAGATATACTAAATAATTGTAGAGGACTAAATGGGAAAATAAAGCTGATTCTTTGTTCCTGGGTAGATACTTCAAATATGTTTGTACCAAACCCTCAGTGAACCACACCATGCACCAAGTTCTAAGACGATCTTAGAGACTGACCTTACAAGGAACATGTTATCCTCCAAGGCCCACACCAGAAGACCTCAACTTGGAATCCTAACTGAACAAACTGTGCCCTACCTCAAAACTATCTGGACCCCCTGGACTTGGAACTGAACTATCCTTCTGGGAGAGGAAGCAAAGAATGGCCACCCCAAGAATGAGGAGATGGTGATCACGGGACCTTGAATGAGTCATCGCTTATTCCGGGTCCAATAAAAGAGGACCCGGAACCAGCATATATCTAGTACCTCAATGCTCCCCTTGAATTAATATGACAGGTATTAATCTGACAGTAAAGCATCTGCTCTTATAAGAATTTGTACAAGAAATGTTCTTTTAGTACTAACCTCCATGCTCGATGTAAACAGAGCTCGATCAATTAAAAAATCAATCTGTACAAAACAACAACTCATGGATTGCAGCTCCCAGTGGGGCAATACCTGCATTAACTCTCATTTCAAGAGTACCTTAAATTGATTTCATTGGATAATTTATTAATGTTTTCAATGCAATTGCCTTATACCTCAGAGGGGTAATTGACAATATTTGTCTTTTTTGTTTCTTCTATTTTGGGGGTTAGGGTGGGGAAACTGTTGTTTGTTTGTTTTTGTTGTTGCTTTTGTTCTTTGCTTTTATTTTTGTCATAATATGACCACCCAAAAAACCAATTTCATTTATAATCTGTGGACAAGGAGATGGATTTGAGTCTCTCAATTATAGTGTCAATCCATGAACAGTTCTAATAATACTGCTTATTTTCAGGAAGAGGTCACTGAAGGTAAATCTACTTTGCAAAATGTGGGGAAGAAAGCAGATGGTCCCTAGTTAACAATTGGAATTGGAATAGTATCTTGGGTCTTAAAGGTGTCAACTAAATCCACATGGAAGAAGCACACCAGCCCGTGTGATGTAAGGATGATGATACAAGTATTCAAATATGAGGAAAGGAAAAGGATCAGAATTTAAATTGTGAACACTCAATTTGTAAAAGGCAATGGAATCCAGTCAGATGCCAAGTCCATTGCAAGGCGTTCAATCAGATTAAGTTTTTGGCAAATCCTGTCCAGTCACAGACAAGAGATTCAAAAAGCTTTACTATGAGATAGCGATTATTGTAAACTTGATTATAGTGGATCAAACCATGGTATATTATGATACTTGGTCAATTGATCTCCTTCTTGACCCAACCTGAATTAGGTCCATCCTCAAATCTTTCTTGACTGTTCCATAGCACCTTTCATCTCTGGTCTTTTGAATAATGTTGGTGATATTTTCTTTATTACTTTTTACTTTTATATTTATATTATTTTTATTACTTTCTTTCTGCTTTGCTTTTTATTCTTTCTGTTAGGTATCCCAGTTCATAAAGCACAGAAGACATATGGATAGTGACAATAACTGATACAGTGGTTATCCAGACAGGGTTGGGGAGGGGGACCAGAACTGAGGAGCAAACAAGGGATGCAGGAGTGAGGAGGGAGCACTAGAACTGACTGTGATGATATATGTACAACTCTTCTTCAAAATAATTTAACGATGAAAGTGTATGATATGTGAATATTATTTCCAGAAAATTACTCAAAAGAAACCCATTTGACTAATGGTTTCCATGGATGACAGAAAAAAGAGTTTTGCTTCTGCTTAAGGGGAATTGAGTGTATATGTCAATGGATTGGAATGATTTGGAAAAATATATTAATAATGATTGTACAACACAAGTATAATCAATGACACTGGATTATAAAGGTAAACGTTGTTCAGTTTCACAATGTTTTGTTGTGCATATTTTTGCCACAATCAAAAAAAATACACAAATAACAATAAGCACAAGGAAGAAGAAAGTGTTACAAAAATTATTGTGGTAATAATTTTGCAACTTTTCTTGATATGATTGAACTATTGGATTGTATGATATGACAATACAACTGTTAAATAAATAAAGGACATAAATAAACTACTGCAGCTGTGTTACACAGGTTTCTCTAGAGAAACAAAACCAGGACACTAATAATTCTCTCTATATATTTATATAGATAGAAAGATATCTAACATAAGAAACAAAGGGTTAGCCAATCTGTAAAGCAGTACAAAGGGCTCCATGCAACTCACTTGCGTGAGACAGTTAGTATACTCGCAGTGCTTCAAGTATTGAGGGCAGCCATGCAGTCCTCTGGAGAGCACTTCAGGCTATCCCACCACAAGCAGCAAACAGCAAAGCAGGCCACCAACAGTCAGCCAAATGACAGAGTCCAACAGTCCCCAGCTCAAGAGATGTATATTCTAAGAACTTGGTGAAGCAGGCCTTCAAAGAACTTCAACTCACAGCAACACAGTCCACAGATTAGGTGTTCCACAAGCAGTGTAGCTTGGAGACCAAGGCACAGAACAAACTGGGCAGCTGGCTGGTCTAAAGATCCAAAAGCAAGAGGACCAGGGTGGGCTGAGGAGCCATTTCTATCTCTGCCCTTCCATTGATCTTTGAGTTCATTGGCCATGTTGTCACAACAAACCTACCTATCTTCTTTGGCCATGTTGGCACAACAAACCTACCTATCACAATAGCAGATAACAAAACAACAACAACAACAAAAAACCTATTTTGCAAACCAAAGCCATTGCTGTCAAGTCACTTCTCCCAGGAAACAAATATGACCGCAGTTCGAGTTTCTGAGTCTAAATTCTTATGGGAGTAGATGGTCTCATCTTTTCTCCTTGGTGTAGCTGGTGGCTTGAATCACTTAACATTTAACCCACTACACCATCAGAATTCAAAAATAAGGTTATAAGGCAAGTAATTGCTTTGTGGTGCAATATTTTACTGCAAGGCCATTGAGTTTTTTCCCTTCATCCTTTAATGTTGTTAGATCCAATCTTGACTTTCTGGAGTAAAATGTCTTATACCAAATTTCTTACCGTATCTAAAGTTAAGAAAAAAATAGGAGTAAAAGGCCAGTGACAGTGATTTCGAAAAATCAGAGAGTATGGAACATTATCTGCCGAGATAAATGGCATATTGCATTTTGCATTGGGCTGCTAATCACAAGGTCAGCACTTCAAACCTGCCAGCCACTCTATGGGATAATATTGTGACTTTCTATTCCCATAAAGACTTAGAGCCTCAAAAGCTTACAAGAGCAGTTCTACCCTGCCCAAAAGAGTAGCTATGAACCAGAATCAACTCAATGGTAGTGAGTTTGGAACTCACTATATCAGCAAACTATATCAGCAAACCACTAATGGAGACTTTGCCCCTCAGTATACTTAGTGTTACAAACAGCAGACTTATCATTTTGAGGACATATGCCCGGCCCAACCCATGCATGGTATTTTCAATCATCTCATACACATGTGACATTGGACATTATATAAAGAAGATGGAAAAAGCCTTTGTGCATTTGAACTATGGTACTTTACAAAGAAGATTGAAAGTTCTATAGCCAACCAGAAAACAATAAAATCTGTCATGGAGAAAGTAAAGTTGAGTGTTGCTTGTAAGTGAGGATAGTGAGATTTTTGTCTCCTGGCTTTTAGACATATTATCAGCAGAAATAAATCCCTGGACAGAGATAGCATGATTGGTAAAGTATTGTGTGAGACAATGGGAAGAAGACAATGAAGGAGATTGACTGACCCCGTGATTGCAACAAAGGACTTGGCATGAGAGCAATTGTGAGGATGAGGTAGGAGAAGACAGAGTTCTCTGTTGTTGAGCAAAGGATCTCTGAGCTAGAACTGACTCCATGGGACAAAATAGCAACAACAAGCACCAAGCTATCTAACAACTAGTGTCACATCAAATCACCACATCAAATTGTAGGTTGTTCAGTGCTAAAGCAGCATGTCACTTATCACAAAACCTTTAGTTTTAGGGAAAGAAAAAAAACTGAAGAAAGATAGATAAGAGGCTGGAAGAAATCGGCAGGAAGGTTAAGAAGTCAAGGCAAACCACTCTATCAAAATTTTCAGGAGAGACTCCTCTATATAAACACCTGCTCACAATTTGGGACAAAGAAATCAAGAAAGGGCTAAATTGTCTCAATGTTTGGGATAAGCCAAAGAAAGACTAAATTTAAAAAGAGTATTAATATTATAAAATGTTAACATAGATAAAGTAAAAGCTAAAGTAGGGGATAGGGAGATAAGAAACATTGGGAAATCGAAGTTAAAGGGAAAGGGGAGGGGGACAAAAAGCAATTTATCCTAATTTTCCTTTGGCAGAAGTTAAAAATTCATTAGAAAATTTCATAATATCTGAGTCTATTTTAGTGTGGAGAGTGCTAGGAAATGCTGTAATAGTGTGTTGGAATTCTACTAGGTTTGGAAAGAAAGAATCGGGTGGAAAGAGGGTAAAGAAAGGCTAATAGACTAGTTCCTAAGGAGAGAGGAAGAAAATAATGAGTCAGTCGGTCAACTAACCAGGGGCCCAATGATCTTACTTCCCAAAGCCCCAGATGTTTTTCAGTCTCACCACAGCAAGAAGCTCTTCTTCCTCATCAGTCTTGGGGGGAAGGGCCCATCTTCCATGGCTGCAGAGTCTGTCTCTAGTCCAATAGAAAGAAACTGAAAATATCTTCTCCCTAGGAATCTTGTGACACAGAAGTCCATATTGTATCAAATGTGCTTACGGCTGAAACTCTAAACCCCAGGCAAAAACTGCCACCAAGAAAATGAATTTCCAAGTCAGACTAAATCAACGAATAATTTTGGAAGGCTAGACTCAGAAATTAATTTTTTCCTGGAGACAAATGAATAAAAAATTTTGGAATGCTCATTTTAAGAGGCTGAAAATCATTTTTTTTACAATATTAAAAGCTTCAATGTGAAAAGTTTATTCACTCAAGTACTTTGGAATAATGATCGGTTGGTTTCAAATGCCTTTAGCACACTGGAAAAAAATATGAATGTTCTCAGATGACTAATGAGGAAAGTCTATAAAGGAAGCTTCTGTTCTAGTCTAGCAAGTCTGTCTATGTATGCCAACCTATGAATCCACTTTTTAAGAGACCCAAGTGTTTTTTAAAGTTTCCCACTATTATGAACTGTTTATGAAAATTTCTTGAAGTCATAAGCTATCTGCTTAATAGAATTTATATAGTCTATTTTTTCAATTGCTTCTCCTCTTTATATATTTCCTTATGCTATGGAGCATTACTCAGGTTCTTGTTATTTTACCATAGTGTATTAATTTCTTAAAAGGTTACCTTGCTTCTAATCCATGCTGTGTGGTGTTCACAGTCTAGCACACTGTCATCAACAGCCTCTGCAAATAGAATCTCACAATGTAAGCACTGATATTATTCCCTCCTTTGGTTTTGGATTATTTAATAGTGGATATTTCTCTTAGATGACTGCTTGCTTGGAAACAAGCTGACCCCAGACACTATTCTATGTGATACCCAGGCATCATCTAATTTTTTCACCACATCTTAATGCAGCATGCTTATCTTCTGTGTGTCCTTCATGAGGGCATATATCAAGCAGGGGCATGTTGCAAGAACTGGTCATTCTTAAATTGCAGATATGAGTTAGTGCAAGCCCTGAATCCACTCCTAGATCTAGGTTTTTTTTCATCTGCTTTTGACTTAGAAACCTCCTTGTTAATTTGTGGTAGAAAATCTGATCGATCATCTCTTTGGAGCATAAGGATCTTCCAAAGTGTAATTAATAGTGTCATTGATTAGCCTCTCATACTAATTTTTACAATACTGTTTGGGGTGTGTGGCAGTCACTGATCTGTGTTAATTTCAGCACTGGGAGTATAGGGGTGGAGTCTAGGCTGTCAATCTGGAGATAGCGAATAAGACCTCTGTGTGGGCATGGCTTTCTCCTGAGAATTCTGGGAAGTCTCACAGTATTTCCCAATTGGAGGTGAGAGACTTGACTCAGTTCCTTGGAGACACACGGCTGACAACATAGCAACACGCTGATAACTCCTGAGTCCTGGAATCTGGAGGAGCCAGAGGAGAAGCCACACAGGTTTACCCTGAAGGAACCAGACCTCTGAAGCTGGAAAACCCACAGAGAGCCTCCTGTCAGCGTTGAGATGCTTCTACCAGCAATGGATACTGCTGGACCCTGGACCCTGAACCCTGAAAATGAGCTGCTAGCACCGGGATGCTTCTACTGCCACTGGATATGCAAGACTCTGCACCCACTGGCCTTTGACTATTCTCTTGTTATTGAAGAAGAAGACTTTAGAGACCGGTATTGAACATATGGGCTAATATTGGACTTATGACCTTGGACTGGACTGGGTTGGGATGCTTTCTCAAAATTTCATTCCTCTTGCATATAAACCTCTCCCTCATATACATATGTGTGTTTATCAATTTGTTTCTCTAGTCTACCCAGACTAATGCAGGGAGGGATATTGGGCCAATGTAGTCTAACTATATATCACAATACCTGAATTATTTTCCTGTACAGAATATATCCTTATGTGACTGGATGCTACTTATACAAATAATGGAAGTTGGTTGCCAGGTAAAATTTCAATAATATCGCTCACAATGTCAGTCACAGATCTGAAGCAGTAGTTTATATTTTACTAGTCAAGTGGGATATTGATGTACTAAGTCTATGTTTGTCTGCCTACTGATACAGGTGTAGCTGTCTTCTGCATTTTCAAACATCAAGAGTTTTCAGTATTAAGTTCTTAGGGTACAGATGTGCTTGAGATACGGCCCATGTAATCTCATGGCGTTTCCACATTGGATTCTGCACATATTGGATCCCTCAGACCATTTCTCTTCAATGTCTTTATAAAGTCTTCTGGTAAGGAAAGTTTTTAATTTTTATGAGATCCCATTCATTAATTTTCTTTAATTATTATTATTTTAAAAATGTTTCTACTAATCAACTATATATGGAATATGGAATCTTACTACAAAATTCATGGAAATGCAATAGAAAAGATAATGGAATTTTTCAAAAAACTTTTAAAAAGCTCTTCAGTAAGAACTGGTCAAACAGGATAAGCATAATTTCACAAAGTCCCATATTTATGACACAGAACTATAGCTCTGAAAATTATAAGTCCCAATATCATTTTGTTATTTTAGGTTCATCTAGTTCAATGAACATTTTGTTTTTGTTTTTGTTTTCTTAAGTTTTTTTTAGGCATCACTGCCCTCTGGTGGTGGGAGTAGGAGGCCCAGCTTTTGCTCCTGTGAGCTGGAATCGAACCTCCATCCCAGTGGGCTGCAGTCCCGCAAACATTCTATTTTTTGAAGTAAAGAGCTAAGTCTATTAGATTTATCACATGTAAAGTGTATTTATAAAACAGTCTAAGATTTTCAATTTGAAGAAGCCCTGGTGGCAGAGGGGTTATGTACTGGGCTATGATCTGTAAGATTTTCAATTGGATTCAATGCACTGATGATCCAAATTCCAGCATCATTCTATTACTAAATGGAAGCACAAACTATCAACTCCATACGGAGAAGGAAGAAGTCCAGGATAGGCACAGAAATTCTCAAAAAGAAGAACAAAGTAGGTGGTCTTGCTCTACCTGACCTTGAGACCTCTCTACACCCACAGTTGTCAAAACAACCAGATACTGGTATAATGATAGATACACAGACAAATGAATCAGCCCAGAAATACAAACATCTGCATACAGACAGCTAATTTTTGCAAAGGCTCAGTAAACATTTAATGTGAAGTTATCCTCTTCAATAAATGGTGCTGGAAAAATTGGATATCCATCTTCAGGAGAATGAAAAAAGACACATATCTCACCCCATGAACAAAAACAAATTTAGATGGATACAAGGTGTAAATGTAAAATCCAAAAACTATTAGAATCACCAATGAGAAAATTGGGACAAAGCTAAGGACCCAAGTACAGGGAATACACAGGTTACCAAGTATAACAAAGGAAGCATGTTCTGAGAAAGATAGAATTCATGACTGGGACCTATTTAAAATAAAAACGGTGCTAAAAATAAAAAATAAAATAAAATAAAAACTTGTGTACAATGAAACTTTTCATTAAAAGAATAAAAAGAGAGCCCACATAATGGGGATAGATACAGCATAAAGTTCAAGAGCTAATTACTAATACCTTCAATATGCTACATGCCAACAAGGAAAAGCTAAGGACCCTCTGAGAAGGTGGGAAAAGAAGCAAAAATGATTCACAATGAAGACACTCAAACAGCTGATAAGCACATGAGGACACTAGGAAATGCAAGTCAAAACAACGCTGAGATACTATCAAACACCCATAATTGTAACCCAATTAGAAAAAAAAAACACAAAAATAACTGAGACAATAAAAACTGGGGAGGGTATAGTGAGATAGGAATTCTTCTTCACTGCTGGAGGGCTTGGAAATACATAGCCATTATGGACAGCAATATAGCAATTCCTAAAACAGAAGAAAACAGAAATACTAGATGACCTAATGATACCAATTCCTGGGCCTATCTTCCAAAGAAATAAGAAGCAGAGCACGAACAGATGTAGGATCCCTCTTGTTCTTTGCAGCACAATCCACAATAGAACAATCCTATTGATAATCACATGCAAGTAAAATCTTGCTGAAGGTCAACAACAGTTGCAGAAGAGGCCTGGCATATAATTGCCAGAGGTTCAGCCTGGTTTCAGGAGAGAACATGGAACAAAGGATGTTATTTCTGATGTCGATGGACCTTGGCTAAAAGCAGATAGATCTTTACTAAAAACTTGTGTGTGTGTTTTTTTCTACAATACAAATGTTTTTGACTGTGTGGATCACAATAAGCTTGAGAACCTTGAGAAAAATGGGAATTCCAGGACATTTTATTATGTTCTTGAGGAATTTGTACATGGATCAAAAGGCGGTTGTGTGAACAGAACAAGGGAATTCTTCGTGGTTTAACATCATGACAGCTATGCATCATGATAAATAGAGGAAGTGTTGAAGTTGTCGAGGGTTTTGTCTTGCTTGGATCCACAATCAAGGTTCACAGAAGCAGCGGTCAAGATATCAAAAGATGAGTCCATGGTTTGTGCCAGACAATCGGTTTTCACTCACAGCAACCCCACAGAGAACAGAGGAAAACGTTGTTTGCTTCAGTCCCCTCTGCACAATCATTCTTATGTTTGAACCCATTCTTGCTGCCACTGTGTCACTCCATATTCCTGAGGGCCTTTCTCTGTTACTGTGCCCCTTCACTTTACCAACCATGATGTCCTATCCCAGCCGCTAGTCTTTCCCGATAATATCTCCAAATTACATGCGACAAACTCTTAAAATGCTTGCCTCTAAGGCAGGGGTCCTCAAACTTTTTAAACAGGGGACCAGTTCACTGTTCCTCAGACTATTGGAAGGCAGGATGATATTTTTACCAAAAAACAGCTATGGAAAAATTCACCGTAGGCCCAAAATGAGTCAGCTGCTTAGCAGGGCAGCAGCGGCTGCAAAAATACCCAGCGGGCTAAATAAGTGTCCTCAGTGGGCCACATGTGGCCCGGAGTTTGAGTACTCCTGCTTTAAGGAGCATTACTCCTTCCAAGGCAGATTTGTTTATTTATTTTTTTGGCAGTCGATGCATCCTTCAAGTTCTTCACCAAGAACATAATTCAAGCACATCGATTCTTCTTTGGTCTTCCTTATTCAGTGTCCAATTTTCACATGGGTATGAGGCAGCTGGAAACACCATGGTTTGGGTCAAGCATACTTTAGTCCTCAAAGGAACATTCTTGTTCTGTCTCTAAAGAGTTCTGGTGCAGCAGATAACCCAATGCAATGTGGTCTTTTGATCTCTTGAAAGCTGCTTCCATGAGATGAGGATTGCAAAGCAAGATAAACCTTTGCTAACTTCAAACATTTCGCCAATTACCATGATGTTATCTATTGGTCTAGTTGTGAGTTGGGTTTTTGTTTATTTATTAGAAACAATTGAGTTGTATTCCATATGGAAGGCTACAGTCCTTTTCTTCATCAGCAAATGCTTCATGTCCTCTTAACTTTCAGCAACCAATGTGTGTAATCCACACATTGCAGGCTGTTAATGGGCCTTCTTCCTCTATATCTGATGTTACATTTCGCTTCATATAATCCAGGTTCTCTGATTATTCTCTCAGCATCTAGATTGAATAAATATAGGGAGAAAACACAAAGCTGATGCATAACCTTCCTGATTTTATATCACATAGTATTCCCTTGTTCTGTTCATATCACTGCCTCTGGAAGCATAGGTAAATTCAGCATGAGCCCAAGGAAGTGTTCTGTAATTTCAATTCTTCTCAAGGTTACCCATTGTTTTTGTGACCTCGGATCCTTAACTCTCTTGTGGTTTTACATCATGCAGAATTCCCTTCTTTTATTCATACAGCGACCTCTTGATTTGTGTACATGTTCCTCATGAGCATCATGAAATTTTCTGGAGATCCCATTTTTCTCAAGGCTGCCTATCATTTGCATTTCATTCACCAATAAATATCAATACATCTTGATCAATTTCAAATGGAAGATTTGGGTAGAATTCTTCAACTTCTGTATCACTCACTCTGGTGGCTACATCTGAATAAAGTGTCTGTCACAGGCAGCATTATACTTCAGTATAGATCTTGAAATGTCCTATGTGAGGATGAATGCAAGTCATTTCTCTTAATAGTATCATTCCCAGCTTGGTAAACCATGCAAATTTCTCATTCCAAATGGTCAACATTAGTCCACTTCAGCTCACTCATGCCTAAGATATTGATCTTTGTGTGTTCAAATTTATTTTTGACAAATTCCAATTTTCCTAGATTTATACCTAAGTACAGACCATGCCCCAATTATTCGTGTTTTTTGCAGCTGTTTTTTCTAACCAGCAAGCAGAAGCCCCAAAGGCTCTACTCTAATGGGCTTGACTTCATTGAGGTGATTATGATCTACTCTGCTTTGAGAGGCAGCTCCTCTTCGATCGTATTTTGGATGCTTTCTCATCTGCGGGTCCTGCCTTCTTACACATTCTCTGGCAGTGTTCAGCTTCTATTCCCCAGGCCTTCTCTATCTGACAATGATTTGATGCTATGCATAAGGTTGGAAGCAGCTAATGGAGACCCTGTGTCTTGTTCATAGACTGCTCTTAGTCTAGCAGCTCTGCTGAAACTTGCTCACATGCATGACCCTGCTGGCATTTGAAATACCCATGACATAACTTCCCGCATCACAGGAACATGCTGCCACTATTGCACAAAAAAATTACAGACGAGTGGTGAGCAGGCATATATACTCCTTTTAAAATATATCTACTTTGAAATATATTTGTGTTTATCCATTATTCTACTTCTGTTATCACATAGTCAAAGCAAAAGAAAACTCATTGCTATCAAGTCTGGGTCAGCTCATAGGGACACTAGGTGGAACTGCCCCACTAAGCTTCTCTGACTGTAACTCTCTGGGACTAGACAAGCTCCTCTTGCTTCCAGCAGCACCTGGCCATTTGCAACTGCTTGCCTTAGGGTTAGCAGTCTATCCTGCCACCAGAGCCCTCTGCTATCACATATATCAGTGTTTCTCAACCTTCCTCATGATGCGACTCTTTCATACAGTTCCCCATGTTGTGGTTATCCGGCAACCATAAAATCATTTTCATAACTGTAACTTTGGCACTGTTATGCACCAGGTGACCCCTGTGAAAGGGTCATTTGATCCCCAAAGGGGTTGTGACCCACAGGTTGAGAACCGCTGACATAGAGGTAAGCTGTATTCTAAAATTAGGTTGGGTGTCATGCACTTGACCCCAGTGATCCCACCTCCGTGGTTGGTGACTCATAATCATAATCATTTGCATACCTACCAGTCTCTGTGGTTGGCAGTGAGTCCTTGAGCTCACTGACATTCAGTATCTTAAAATTCTTTTTTCTCTTCTATTTATTTGGTGGTTTAATTGTGCTTCTCTCCTCTTTTCCTCTCCCTCTCCCACCTCCCTCTGTCCCATTTACAGAAGGAAATGACTATGTGCACACTATACAGACACGTTTGCCACACTTGTTCCTTTACTTGCTGGACTATGCCACTACCAACTCCAGCCCTGCTGGATCAATGACAGATGGTGGGCACTAGTCACTCAGCCCCCCTCAGCTTCTCTACATGAGCAGCCAACAGAGAACCACACCCTTCCTCCCACACACTATCAAGCTCAACTAGAGACAGGTGGCGAGCACTCTAGGTTGCCAAACTAGCAACTGGAGTCCATCTGGGTACACCAAAGCAAAACAAACAAAGAATCAGAGCGAAGCAAACAATTAAGCAACGTAACAACATCAACAATCACACAAACAAAAAGGAATAAGACAGCTCAAGCAAGTGAACAAATGATACAGGCCTTCTTTAAGAGTGGAACACAAAATACCTTCAAATCTAGCAAGCCGCAGATGAAGTATGCATTTGATGATATGAAAACCATGATTGGAAATAGGTATACACACAGTGATGTGCATCACATAATTAAATATAATAGCAAAGGAATAGAAGATACTTAAGTGCCTGTGTTAGTCTGAGTAGAGAAATTCACATTAGGAATTCATATGTATGAGAGTTTTATATAACGGGTAATTGTACATTGAGAAAGCATCCTACATCAGTTCAGTCCAAGTTCATAAGTCCACTACTAGCCCATATGACCTATACCAATCTATGAAGTCCTCTTCAGACTCATGAAACACACTCAATGATACCGAATGCATGATGATCACAAGTCAGTGATAGAAAGTCTTCGGATCCAGTGGTGTTGTGAGCATCTTCGTGCAGGCAGGAGTCTCCAAGTAGCTCCTCCAGTTCCCAGGCCACAGGGTCTATCAGAATAGACCATGTGCCTTGTCAGTAGAGCATCTCCAAGAGAATGAACCAAGAGAGATATAGTTTCTCCTGTCTTTAAGAAGGAGTTACCACATTTTCTAGAATAATCAAGGGAAGGTCATGTGCACACAGAGGTCTCATTGGCTATCTTTAGATTGACAGTTTAGACTCCACCCGATACTCTTAATCCTCAAACTGAAACCAGATTAGATGACTACCACAGTGCCCATTAACAAATGACTAGATAAATCAACTTTGGTACATACAAACAATTGAATAATATGTAATGCTAAATAATAATAATTAATCTGTGGGAATCTCTTAACATGGATGAACCTGGGTGACATTATGCTTAGTGAAATTAGCCAATCACCAAAGGACAAATGCTGTAGAAGATCGCTATTATACAGAGCCATGTTTTTTTACAGATGGAAAGGTTTTACCCATGATAAAATAGAAAACATAGTTCGATGGCTTTTACAGGTGGAAGAGAAAGAAAGGGTAAGCCACACATTAGATAATAGATTTATATTAAGTAAAGGGAAAAGAGGATTTACAATAAGGCAGAGGTTAGCACAAAATGATCAAGGCTGAAAAAATAAAGGTGAAACACAGGAATATAAGAGGAAACAAAAAGTAAATACTATTATACACACAATCTTGAAATAGCAATTAAAATGATCTATGAGTGGATACTTAGATAGATATGCAGACTGAACAGGCATATGAAAGCAACTGAAACTCAAAGGATATTTCTACATATGTATTTATATATGCTACAAATATGTATTTGAATGGAGTAGCATGCATTGGGGGCTACATGAGGAAAACTTCTTAACCATAAGCAAATTCCTTGAAGGAATGAATTACAGGGCCTGGTGATGCAAGACCAGAGCCTCAAGAGAACACAAGATCAATTGACACGAAAGTCCACAAAGACTATGCCCTATGTTCAACGTTGATGTGTAGTGAACGAGGTCTTCAAAGCTCATAGTCAGTCATCTAAGGTGCAACAATTGGTTTCCCCCTGTCCGGACTGAAGAAGTGTGATTAACACTGAAAGCACACATAAGTAATCCCATGAGCGAATAGACCAGGGTTATAGACCTCCATAACCCGGAGTCCAGAAGAACTATATTTAGTCTCCCTCCAGTACCCACACCTCTGAAAACAATCATATTAGATGGTCCTAGATAGAGTGTGGGGAAAGGGTAGAACAAAACTCAAAATCATAAAAAGGAGAACAGGCTTACTGGTCTAACAGTGACTTGTGGAACCCCTGAAAGAATGGCCCTCAGATAATCTTCAAACCCTAAACTAATCTCACTCCTATGGATAAGCTTTCACTCATACAGTAAAGAGCTCCATTATGTGATCAATAGCACATGGAGTAAGCACTTATTAGTACATCCAACCAAATTTCAAGCAAAAGGACTCCATTTACCTAGTGACAAGCTCAGAAGACAGGAAGATACAGGAAAGATTGAGTAGAACCAATATGGACAGGAATGAAGTTTGAAAAGTGGTGTAATATCATGAAGGTCAATATCAAGGTTATGAAATAAAATGTCTATGAATTGTTGAATGGAAGCTAATTGTTCTGTTAAAATTTATAGACATTACAATATAAGGTTAGTAAAATTGCAAAAACCATTCCATGGGGGGTGTGGTACTGGAATTATGGGGGTGGCTACAAAAGCAGATACTTTATTCGGGATTTTGGGGTATCATACAGTTTAATTTTGAGGGGGCTATTGGGTAATTTTTTGGGGGAAGGGACGGGGGTAACAGGTCAAATAAGCTTGGAAGCCTATGCTCTACACAACGAAGGAAAAGTATGTAAAAGAACTCAAGATAATCTGAGGAGGTTCCAAAAAGTCTATGGAAAAACTCTCAGTTTTTAATTACATTTTCATATGAATTCTTGAAGCCCATTGTACCATTTATAATAGCCACCCCAAAGATGAAACACCTAGGAATAAATTAGGTATAAAATACTTATACGCAGAGCACTACAAAATTCTATTAGAAGAAAAACAAAGAGACCTAAATAAATGTAAGAATGTATCATGCTCATGAAAAGACATACTTAACATTGTGAAAATGCAACACTCCCCAAAGTAACCTAGGGAAAAATGTAATCTCATTTCAGATTCCACAATCATTCTTATAGAGATGTAAAAACTAATCCTGGAAAGGAAAGAAATGCAAGATAAGAAAAACTCTTCTTAAGAAGAACAAATTATTAGCCCCCACACCTTTCTTTCTATCTTTACAGCTTGGAAGTCAAAACAATAGGGCAGTGAAACAATGACAGACACAAAACATCAGAATAGAATTGAAACCTCAGAAATACAACCATGTATCTCTGGAGCAATGGCCAATATACTTTGTAAGATATAATCTTTCTAATAAGTGGTTTAGCAAAGCTGGATATTCATTTTCAGAAAAATAAGAGCTACACCTTACACCATATACAAAAACTTCCTTCAGATGGGAAAAGACCTAAATATATAAAGTGCAAAGATCATCAAAGAAAAAAAGGAGCAAATTTTATGACTCTACTTTATAGCATAAGTAATCAATCAAACATAGCTAAAAATGAACAAATAACAGATGATACACTACAACTGTGATTTTCTAATTATTTGACATTTATATCTACATAAATTCCAAATAAATACATAAACTGCAGAGTAGGGAAAAATGGGAAATGACATATTTGACAAATGACAACTCTCTAAAATTTATTTTCAAAACTTCAATTCCTCAAAAACAAAAAGCAAACATCCCAATTATTAAATAGGCAGAGTATTATGAATAGTCACTTGATCATAAATGGCATTTAGGTGACCCACAAACATGCACAAAAAATACTCATGATAATTAGCCCTTTGAAAGAAGCCACTCAACACAATATCATCTCCCCCCTCTTCTCTCCGTAGAAACAGCAAATCTCAGAAATTGACCTTGAAGGTTTTGAATAACAACAAGAAGCTACAAATGTGGACGTGGAAGCTGAACAGCTATTTGAAGGTGCATTGGTGTGACAAAGGAAATGTCTACATATGTAGTTCTGTGTGCTGCCAACACATCCAAAGATCTAAAACTCAAAAACTCTCTGATGATGATTTTGGGTCATCCTGTCCCTTGAAGCCAGAATAGAACTGTCCTTTGGGCTTCTGAGACTGGAAATCTTTGTTCTGTGGAGGATCTAGTTGAGTGTAAAGAGGCAAAGTTTAAAAAACTTCTTAGCCATAATCAAACACCTCAAGAGAATGAGTCACTGGCTTTAGGACTACAATGTTGAGGACATCTGGATAAACTGACAGAGCAGAGTCCACAAGGACAAGTTGAGTCTTAAAAACTCTTGAGTGGTCACTTGACATTCAAGTACTACTCTTGCCCAAAGAGCAGTAAATAAAAAGACTCATGGAAAAAATTACTCCAAAGAACCAATGACCACGCAGACCATACTCTCCACCACTCCGAGACGAGAAGACTTAGATGGTGCCTGACTACCACAACTAAATACTGAGATCAGGATTACAATAGAGGTTCCTGGGCAGACATTGTAGGAAAAAAACGCATGGAACAAAATTCAAATCCTATGAAAGAGTAGACTTGATGGTATGATAAAGAGTGGTATAGTTCCCATGTTGTCTGAGGTCCTAAGATACCTTTCAAATATGGAACAGAGCCCACTCATGGGGATCAACTTTCAGCCAAACACTAAGCATGCCCCTACGTGAAGAATAACACTAGATGAGCATGTACTCTTAGCTGCATCACCCACACGAAGCCCAAAGAGCAGCATTTCCTCATCAACAAAGCTCCAGGGCAGGAATCAGTAGGAAAGAAAGACAAAGAAAAACAGGGAACCCAGGTAGGAAGAGAAAAGGGTGATCCTGTATTGAGAAGGCAGGAATCAAGGTCATAAAACAATGTTAACATGAACTGTTGAGTGCAAGATTAATTTGATCAGTAAAATTTTACCCGAACTACAATCAAATATTAAAAAAAAAAACCCTGTTCTAACTTTCATGCTTATTTTTCTTGTTTTTTAAAATCTCTCCATGCATATGTTAAGACTAAACAATGTATGATGTAATATGGTGTGTACTTATTAGCTTTACACCAATAACATCTGAAAAAAAAATGATAATCTGTTACTGCATCATATTTCTAAGACTCATCTATAGTTCAGGTGACTATTGTTTTGTTCATTATTATTGTTTTAATTATGCCATTGTGTGAGGCCAGGAGCTACTTCCAATATTTTGCTATTACATGCAAGACAAAATGAATGGACTTGTACATGTCACCCTCTTGTCCTGTTATTGAACATAACATTTGCCTGAAGCTTTCTAACAATCATAACAAGAAACATTCCAAATATTTCCAACCAGAGGCACGTAATGTAAATGAAATGAAATGTAGATGAAAGGCTGTCGGAAGAGGAACAAAAGGTTAAATAGGGAATGTTGAAAAATAATGGGCAACAGGATGGTACCCAGACATTTAATGTTGCTAATTCCCAGGCTCATTCACTGGGGTGCAGTGGGGATGTGCTTGACTGCTAACTCACAGGCCAGCTGTTGGGACTCTGTAGCCACCCTGCTGTAGAGAGATGAGACGGTTTGCGTCAGTAAAGACATATAGCTTTGCATGGCTGGGGGTGTTTCCCCCATTCTCTACAGTTACTGCGAGTCAGAATTGACTCTGTGACAGAGCATTTGGTTCGTCTTCATGTGCCCAGGCTAGAAGAGTATAGGCCCACCAGTCGTTGCAATAGTGGATGTGCTACAGTACATACTGTAACTGTTAAGCAATACTGCCCTGGCCAGGAATAGGACTGTCAAAAGGTACTATCGGTGCCTTCACTGCTTCACCTAGAAACACCTCAACACTACTATCGCCCCACCTACCACTACCAGGAACCGCTAGCACCTGCCTGAAGTGAGAGTCAGTATCATACAGCATTATGTTCCTCTTATGTACTGATCTTCTGCCAATGTTTTCTCTTGACTAAACCTAACTTTTGTCCATATGGCAAAAGAGTATGAAATGTAATTTTCAAACACCCAGATCCATACAGAGTATAGCAGGGCAGATGTAGACTTAGTAGAACAAAACCTCTTTTTTACCTGCAAGCAGAAAAAAATTTTTTTTTTCAGGTAAAACTCCATTCCTGAGTGATGTTTTTGCTATTTAAAGTTTTAGTTACATTCAAACCCCAGATCCTATAACACTTTGATTTCCTCTTAGGTGATCATTTAAATTATAAAATCAAATCTACTGCCATCAAGTTGATTTTCTTTTTTTTAAATAGGCATCACTGCCACCTGGTGGGAGTAGAAGGCCCAGCCTTGCTCTTGGAGAGCTGCTGATCAATTTGAACCGCCAACCCTGTGGGCCACAGTTCCACACACAACCACTACACCACTGGGGCTCAGCGCCATCAAGTTGATTTTCATAAGGTTTTCAAGACACAACATCTTCTTGGGAGCAGGTAAGCACCATTTTCCCTCTCAGAGCATCTGAATCAAAGGCCATGCAATTAGCAGCAGAATGGCAAGTCCCCTGGCCACTGGCTGCTGATTTGAATTAGGTTTTTAAACAAAGCCCTGAAGTTGAGGGGAAGGAATGGACAGCTTGCTTAAAATACTTAGTTTCTTCCACTGACACCCACAAGGATCAATTCAAAGTCTCCAAGAACATAACTCTTTCACACTAAGTCCGCTGGATGCCCGTTGTGCTGTTATAGCATCCAGTCATAAATTCCATTGAGGTTCCTCTTTGTACTAAGCACTGTTCTCTTTGGGGATTTACAATCTCTCTTTCAAATTCTCACATGCTGCGTTCACCCATGATATTCTGAATTCTGAGAAACTGGGGTTTGAGGATTCAGGTGAGGTTTTATACGTCTTTGTATAGCTAGACAGGCAAATTTTTTGTCCTTACTGACTCTACTCATTGTATTATAGTGTACAAACATGAGGTTTCCAGTTCTATTTACAGAGGGGGAAATATGTTGCTAATCTCCTTTACTACCATTTTATCAAATGTACCAAGAATTCGCCCATCTCTAAAGTGTAGCAGGCAGTGGCAAAACTAGACCACATCGACATTCTCTTCAAATCTATTGGCTTCCTCGGCACAACCAGCATCTGTTTTCTCAGAGTGGCCAAACTTCAGACGGTGGCAGGAACCTGGTTCTTTACCTATTATTTTTCTTATCTGTTTCATGTCATATACAATGTTCCTCAAATTTTTTAAACTTAAACATAAATAGTTTATTTGGCCAGCAATTTAAATAAACCTTCTTAGAAATCAAAAACAAGTGAAAAGGTGACTTACATTCCTTTGAGACATTTTTGCCCGCGATGGGTGGTACTCCACAGACATGAATTACTAAGAACTCAGTGGAGAATGGATCATCAGAAAACCAGGATGTGCTAAGCTACACATATATGTTCCACATCTCATCTCCAAGAGACAGTCCATTTATAGTCAAAGGTGGTATTTCAAATTAGTAAGACAGTAATATATTTTAAATAATTATGTTATGGAATAGCTAAATAACTATCAGGGAAATTAGTGCTTTTTCTTTCGCATCAACACTTTTTGATGGCTGTCAAGGCTGGGAAGGACCTTGTCTAGAAAGCTGTCATGTATTAAAGTGGTTGAAGGTAAGGAAACAATGGGAGCCACACAAGTATAAAAGACAACAAGAGCAAACACTATTACCTATATAGGCCTAGAATATGAGTAATAACAAACAAGTTGATGCATATGTAAACATGCAAGATGAATAGCTGTGTGAAGGTGCATGAGAGTGACAGAGTATTTCTACATATGGGTTTATACATATTGCAAACAAATCCAAGAATTTAAACCACAAAACCTACTGCTACTAGTCAATTCTGATTCATAGAGACCCTCTAGGCCATAGTAGAACTGAACTTGATGGAGACGCTAATTCTTCAAGGAAGTTGAGAGATCTAATAGAGCATAAAACAGACAACATTTCTACAACTTCTTAATTAAATATCTTGAGGGAATGAATCACTGAACTTGGGGACTTAGGACTACATTCTTGGTGAGCATCTAGATCAATTAATCTAAGCATCATCCACAAAGACAATGCTGTATATCTTAATTTGATGGAAAGCAACTTAGGTATTAAAAACTTTTAACATATGTGTTAGTCTGGATTAACTAGAGAAAGAAATCCATGGACACTCATATGTGTATAAGAAAGAGCTTTATGTGTAAGAGAAGTTGAATATTGAGAAAACATCCCATCCCAGTCCAGATCAGGTCCATAAGTCTGATGTTAGCCATATATCTGATATCAATCTATAAAGTCCTCATCAGACTCATGAAACACATGCAATGACACCCAATGTAGGCCAGTGAGTGGAAGGTCTTGTGGATCCAGTGGCAGTAGCAGCAACTCAGTGCTGGCAAGGCTCTACGAGTGGATCATCCAGCTATAGAGCTCTCGCATAACTCCACGTGTCTTGACAAAAAAGATGTCTTGCAGAGAGTGAGTGTGTGCCCCTCCCCAAACGCTTATTTATCTCCTTATCCAAATGAGGTCATCCAGCTGTGACCTGATTGACAGGCTAAACCCCACCCCATTCACTTGTAAGCTCAAATTGAGAACATATTATGTAACCACCAGAACATACATACAACTATGAGTAACTAACACACAACTTTTACTCTCTCGCTCCACCCAGAATGAAGAGGAAATAAAAATCAGACACACACACAAAAAAGTATTCCAAAAGGCTAATGAACCACTCAGACCACAGCCTCCACTACTCTGAGAGTGCCTGACTACCACTCCTGATTATTAAAAAAAAAAATCCTGTACAGAGAATGCAGAGAGAAAAAAGAATATAATTCAAAATCATAGAACAGATTAGACTTGATGGTTTGATAGAGACCACTGACATAATCCTCAAGATTGTGTGCCTTTTTCTGAATATCTCATTGCTATACCTAGCAAAATGGCAATACAGATGGATCCCTGAGTTAGTTATTTACATGTGCTCTCCAATTAACAAGGTGGGAGTTACAGAGATTGGGCTATTCAGCAATTTTTAAGCAATTTCACTTCACTACCAGCAGCAACTGACAGAAGACTAAAGAATGTCCAACGAGAAAATGAAAACATGCAATACATATCCAGATGATGAAAATAATATTAGCACAGGTTAATATTTTCCTCATATTTAACCAGAATTTTAGTTTGATCACATGTTTTTTGGAGCTAGAAGTACTATTTCAAAAATGAGAGGGCATCGCATTCTATTGGGGCTTATAGGGGAAGAAGATCATTAGAGGCCCTGTGAAGGGGAGTATACTCTAGATGGAGCCTATGGATAAGAGGAATTGTGTACAGTCTGTTAGATGGGAGGATATAGCTGCTGGAAGAGTGAGAGTGGGAATGATTGTGAAAGGAGGCTGCGTCACCAAGAAAACAGTGTGGATAAGGTCCTAATACAAAAGGTAGGCTGTGGGTTAAGGGCATATGAAAGTGTCCATCTGACTGAACTTGGATCTATAAAATGGACAGAGAGAATGAAACTGACAGCACTCAGTGTCAGGAAGCTAGCGTTTTACGGATGAGTCAAAAGGGAGAAAAATATGAAGCAGAATAATGATATCTGTTCCGGGAGTCCAAGGTACATGTGTGAGATGTACAGGAAATATGCCTCTATTGTTTTCCCTCTCTTCGAGATTGAGGGATGGAAATAAACTGCTTAACAAACAGAGTATTGGAGAGATGACTATAGGTGATCAAAATGTTAAATCTGGCTTGAACAGTTAAGCTTTGTTCCTTAATCCCCACTCTGATACACCTAGGGCCTGATCTGATTTTTAATTCTGTTTGTATGTCTTTTCAGAGCAGGATTTATCTCTGATGCATTTTGTCATTGTAGTTAGTCCTCTGAAATTATCATTACATATCTTTCTGTTTACCAGTATATGAAACCCAGAATTGATGAACTTATAAGGGGAACAAATGTTGGGAGGGTGTAAAGAGGAGATGATATCAAGGAGTTCTAGAAAGAAGAAAAAGTTTTGAAATTGTAGTGGCTATTATACAATACTGCTTAATGTACTCGAACTACAGAATGTTATGGTATCTGAAAGAGTTCCTGATAAAATGATTTTGAGGTAAAAAAAGAAATCTAAGAGAAAGTGCATACATTAGAAAAATTTGGGAACCATATATCTGATAAGATTTTAACACTTTATGTATATATACATACATTAAACTTCTAAAACTTGACAACAAAAGACATACTATAATCTATAAGTGGTCAGAGTACTTTAACAGATATTTCACCATAAAGGATATTTAACTAGACCCCAAGCACACGAGAAGATTCTCAACTTCAATAGCCATTAGGGCAATCATAACAAAACTACAGTGAGCGATTACCACATCCCTGTTTGAAGGGCAGTGATGGAAATTTTTAAAAAGGAAAATATAAGGTGCTATTTAGATTGTGGAAAAGCTGGAACCCTAGTCCATTTTTGGAGGTATATAGATTACGCCATCAGGCTGGAAAAATAGAATAGCTAGATATTTGAGATCCACCTAGTTCAATTCCATAAAAACTATCGATAGAGCTTCCACATGACCTACAATCCCAATCCTAAATATACATTCAATGAAAGTGAAAGACAAAGAAAAGATAGAAAATGGTACAGAAATCTTCATTGTAGCACTGTCAGACAAGCCAAAGGGCAAAATAACCAAACTGTCCATTATGGAATGATGGAGAAAGAGAAGGTGGTCACAAGCTCAGTATGACTCTTCTATCCATAGTCTTTCTAACGCCTACAAAATAACTGAGGATGGACATTCAAATAATGTATATAGGACTCTCACAAGTGGATTTGTCATTTGTACTACTCCACAAGGTGTTAAACAGTGTACAAATTCAGAAGCAAGTATGAGGGGTCTCACAGCTCTCAAGGGAGAAAGATCACTAGCAATGTGTTCCTTCTCAAGCCTGAGCTCATTTTGCGGGGAGTTCCTGGGAGCGGAGGTGGCAGAAGAGCCAACAGAGCAGGAAGCACGAGAGAGACCGACAGGCTTCTTGGCCCAGGAAATAAAGCTGAGTGTCTCTGTGGGGGAAGCTGTAGGCTGACTTACAGAGTCTGGGTCCCCAAAGGAGTCTGTATCCTGAGCAGCGCATTGAGTAAGTGAACATCTAACAGACTGAGCTAGTGCTGGCCGGCACAGCTGAGAAGTGGTGTTGCAGACCAAAGACCTATATTCCGAACATTTCAGATCCTGGAAAGAACCCACTGACCTCCATGGCTGTGAGGATTGCCTGTGAGTTCTGGTCACTGCAAGGGGGTCTTGAACACAACAGAGAAGCAGAGTGCTCTGGGAGGGGTGGTTGTTGTCAGAATGGGTAGTCTTGGAGACGTGGTAGTCTGATCTGAACCTCATATGAATCAGCATTGGCCTAGCATTGAGTGGGATTCTTCGTCTCCCTTCGTAGCTGCAGGGATTTAGGTGTGGCTGCCACACCATTTTTACAACATACAACAGGATAATATTCAGCCACTCCTCGAAAGTGCAATAGGATGACACTGGTAACCATGAGAGTCAATTGCAAAAGGCGACATCGGATATAATTTTCCTTGGAGGAAATAGGTACATCTATAGAAGACAAAGATTCTTAATGGCAGGATTAGGGAGAGCCCTCATGACATAGTGGCTATGAATTGGGCTTCTAACTGCAAGGTCAGGCCTTCAAAACCACTAGAAAAAGGTGGGACTTTCTACTCCTTCAGAAACTCACACAGACTATTGTTCTACCGGGAGCAGGGGAGAAGGAGATAGAAGGAATATTCCCTTCCTCAGAACCCAAACTCACTGCCTGGCCAACACTGATTCAGAGCAACCTGCCGTGGAATTGCGAGACTGTAACTCTCCTGGAGTGCAAAATTGCTCCCGTGGAGCTGCTGCTGGTCTTGAACTGCTGCTTGCTAGGTGGCTCGCAGCCCAAGGTAACCATTACCTTGCTTAGGGCATTTAATTTATGTTAAAGGTAGCAGAAGAATGCTTTTGGGGGTAAAAATAGCAAGAATACTTGCACAACTTGAAGATTTTAATCAATGTTACCGGAGTGTACAAATAGAAATTGTTGGATGACCCATGTCTTTTTAGATTCACTTTCAGAATATGAAACTTTCAATAGATAAATATAATTTCAGTTGCTTTGACTTGCTAAAGCAAAGTTATCAATAAGGTAGAAGCCCACAAACACAGAAAGCACAGCCAGACCGATGGCAAATGTGATTTTTAGCTTCCTTATATCTCTTTGCTTTTAAAATAATATTAATGTTGATAAAATAAACCATAATATCATTATAGGCTTGAAAGAAGGATCTAGCAATCTGAACTATTTCTGACTTCGTGTAGTCATTATCAATAAGTTATTTAAAGTCTAGTTTGCATAAAAATCATTTTCGTGATTAGCAAAAACTATTTCCCATGAAAACTCTCTTTAATTAGGGAATTAGAAACAGGTTTTAGGGAAACATAGTAGACAAAAATTTTTGCGCTATCATAAAATATTTTCTCTGAACCATAGGATGTCACACTTTTGTTCCATCCTCATTTCTGAAAGCAGTATTTTTCATCTGCTTTATTATATATTTTTACTTTTGTTTAATAAAAACATAAATGTAATCCTACAGTTAAAAAAAAGATTGGAGCACAAATACAGTAGTAGGAAATAACATTTTTTTTCTCCTATTTATGGAAACTGATGGCTAACGTTTGTCCAAAATAAACCTCACTATTTCGGGAAGAAATTCTATCTAATGAATTTATTTGAAAGGCATTTTGATAATATGTCTCCGATTCTGTGGGCTATTTTGGAAAATCTTCTCTCATTTGGGGGGATACTGATCTCATTGTGGCTAAGCAGCTGCTTATGGCTCTGAACAAAGCAGAAGTCCTGGAATGTATTCCTGCTGTCTGCAAGGACCTGTCCTACACAAAGGAATAGTTCAATTCCATTTGGAGTATAGGTATGCTTGGCTTTCAGGAAATAATAGAGCACTGTTGATTAGTTGTGAACTAGAACAAATAAGCCACAAGAGGGCATATTTTTCTTGGTCTCATCACCTTTGTACAAATAAGGCTTGTCTCCACTAAGTATCATAGGAATTTACCCCCTACTTTCTTGAAAGAATACAGTGCTTCTAAACTATTCTATAAAGGAAGAGTAGTGGTCATTAAAAAAAAGCATTAAGAAAAGCAAGCTTAAAATGGTCTTTTTCCATATATTTTTTTTCATAAGCCTGAAGGGGCTGTATGATCATGGAAAAGGGGATTTAGCAGATATTTTTATTTTCCCAGGAACTTTTTTGAAGGCCTCTCCTATGGATGCATAGGAAAGTTTACATTTCCTTGAAATTCCTATTTGGAGATTGTTTGTTGATATAAATGCATTGTTAAAAATCAAGAACAAAGAGCCTTTAAGTTAACCCCAGTCTGCAGAAGTTATGTGGAGTCCTATAGCAGGCAAGGAAAACCTTCCCAACCACTGGGGAGTGTTCATATTCAAGGAGGTTTTTCTTTTCTGAGGTCTCAGGACTTTGGCCAAAGGGGCAGGGCTATGTTTTTATTTTTATTTTGAAGTACATTCCTGCAGAATTTAATTATTCACCACACCCCGACCCAGCTAAGCAAATATAACCTTTAAGATTGTGGCTTAGAAAGGTTTTGAAAATGGCTTTTAAAAAGGAAAGGAAGAAAAGGATCTATAGCAGAAAAGATTTCAAGGCAGAAGTTGGAAGGAGCTGCATGACCTTCTTCTTTGACCTATGGGTCCTCAGGAGTCACACAGGGTTAGACGTCTAGTAGGTCTCTCCCCACTAACCATGTTTACCATTATTTATGACAGTACATGAGTTTAAGTTGGAAGGTGGGAAGCAAAGTTCAAAGCGTTTCAGATTCCAATTATCTAAGCTTGCACTATCCTTTGGTGATGAGATACAGTGGCACATTTACTATGGAGGGTCTTTTGTGTGCATACTTAATATTGAAATTAAAAGATATCGGTCAGGCGTGTTATCTTGCAATCGTATGATCTAAATTTCTAATGATTCAGTGATGACTCGATTTCTATGATCAAATAAGACAGATTGGGGGGAAATGTTTGAAGTTTATTAGGGAAAATACCTGCTAGGAGATTAAGAGCTAGGTGAGCTGGTTTCAGTTCATGCCATCACTTGTCCCAATTAAACGTAACCTAATGTGGCCTCCCCTAAGGAGAACAGCCTTTCTTATCTGTCAGCACTGACATGTTACCAGGTGAGGACATGAATAATGTCCTATTGATAATAAGGAAGGGGTGTTACGTATGACCAACCTAAAGTTAACTTTTAATTTTATACTAGTGAGCTTATTTTTAACCTCAATCTCCCTTATTTGCTTCTGTGCATCCAGCCCAATGGACTCTTTGCACTTGTTTTTTTTTTTTTTTCTTTTGATCACGATTTTCATTTGTCTTCTGATTAGAAGACTGCAGAAAGAGAACTGGGGTTACAAATTTTGTTTGGAAAAAACGACCGTCTAGTTAGCACTCAGTCCTGCAAATGTCTTTAAATCCTCCAAGGTCCTGTTAGAATTAGATTGACAGTCTGTACCCGAGATTATCTTCCTCCTGTCTTCCGTGTAGAGGTGGAGCTGGAGACGCCCAGACGATTTTTACTCTTCCTGCACCCATCTCTGCTGCCCCTGCCCTGTGGTTGCCAACTTCGACCTAAGATTCTTGAAATTCTACAGCTAAAAGTTCATTTTCTGGAGTAATTCAGTATTAAAATGGAATCCTTTAAGAAACAAGTGCCGGCGACTCCATATTGCGTATGATGTACCAGATTCTATTTGGGTCTGAGAGTGGGGGAGGGGAGGGATAAGTAGTGTGTAATTGAGGAAGAGCCAGGAGTCTCAAGACAGTTTCCTTATTCCATACACGGATCTCTTTCAGAGGAATTAAGAAGCACTTGTTACATCATGAATAGATACCCTTAGAGACAACTATATTGTACCTTTTAGTAAAACTTCATGGCATCTCGGTGTTGCCCCCCCCCACCCCCAACCACCACCATTTGATTTTACAGAAAAGATTTGCATAGGGCTTTAGGCCTGGGTGGCAGCTTATATAAATTGCATTTGTTGACTGTGACCTTCAGGTTCCTGGAAAGGGTTATTAAAATCATCCTGGTAGGATCTTTTATATTAAATAAGATGTAAGAAATAAATTCAATGCTTGTTTGTCATCATATCCACTTGGGAGGGGGGGGATGAACTCATTTAACAGAAAAATATTTTCAAATGCCTACCACATGCAAGACACTCCTGGAAGCACCCTGATGATCAGAAAGCCCTGGACACAGCTGAAGCCATTCATCACCAGCCTGTGCTGTGGCGTTGATTCTGCTTGCTGCGTGCTCACAGTAATTACAAGGAAGGAAAGCACAGAACCCAGGTTCCAGATGTCGTCTTCTCATGGTTCAGACAGGATGCCCTAAGAAATGTGCTCTATGTTTGGATTCAAGGCGCTTCCAACTAAATCAGCTCAATTCAAATCCATAGGCATTGTTTTAGAGACTGGAGAAACAAAGACACAAAACAGCTCGTTCTTTTGTCTGGGCTGTCGACACATGCACAACTAATTATGATACAACATAAAAAGCTTTTATAACAGAAGTGAAGTCAAAGTGCTTTGGGAAAACAGGAGGGAGTGATTAATTCGGCAGGAGCTTTGTGGAAAGCGCTGAAAGGGCAGCACTGAGGAGGTGTTGTTGGGTTACAAGATATTAAGCTGGGATTTGGACAGGAGGGAACACGGGAAATCCAGAATTAACAGCAATTCTAGATAAACCTAATGTGCAGGCTTAATGGTCTGACAAAACGATCAAAATACAACAAATAGGGAATTAAATATAAGATAGAACTGCTTATTGTGAATCTCGAAGGAAGTGCAAGGCTCTGAATCAATTCGATGGGAGCTACAGAAAGACACTGTCTTGAAGAGAAACTTGCAGTTTGCTC